>APFE031758736.1:161746-172069 GCA_000404065.3 Pinus taeda | reverse complement strand
CTTTCTCTCTTTCTTGAAGTTTGACATGGAGAGCAGAGGTATAAGGCTTGCCAAGGAGGATAGTATGACTGTTGATGGAGCCATACCAACTGCAGATAGTCATGGTGACAAATTTCAGTGTAACAAGTGGCAACCAAATGTGTTGTAGGTTCGGAAAAGGATCTATCAGCACCACTGAGGTATTTGAAACCTTTAAAAGTTTTGAAACCTCAGATCGATGTGGAAAATCTCTTGTGAAATGCTCATAATTGCATATTAAACATAGATAATGAGGTTTCCTAGCCACAATTGGGGTTTCATATGATTTTTCAGGAGTGGAATTCTCCTGTTTCTTTTTTATTATTTTTCCTCTTCTTCTTGCCTCTTGGTTCATTTGGATTTTTTCCTTTGTCAGATGACACGACATTATTCTCAGAGACAATTCAGATGAATTTGCATTTTGACTAGAAATAGCAAGAGCTTGACCAGATGGTCCTCTCACCATTTGTGTGCTCAAGGAACCAATCACGCCGTCGCTGGCATGAGAGTCCCTACTCGATTTTGGAGGTGGTGGAACGGTGAAGGCTGGTCTATGTGCATAAGGAATTTTGTGATAAAGCATGCCTGACTGTTTATAAATCAGATCCAAATATTGGGCACGAGCAATGAATTGCTCTTCTATGATGACTCCTCCCTTTGCCACATCCTCAGTAATAGATGGCAATAACGACTTTATAAACCACTTATCTAAAAGCAGATTAGGAACATATGTCTTTACCGTTCGACAACGGCACCGCCACTCAATATGATCTAATATGTGAGTGGAGGTAGTCTATTTAAAGTTGGTAAGAAGTTCTGTTCTAGTTTTCTACCTGATAGGTAACTGAAAGTGGGTTAGAAAAGTAGTGGCTAGAATGGTGAAGTTATCAAAAGAAGCTCTAGGTAATTCAATATACCATTTTTCAGCTGGACTAGTAAGCATTCTCTGGAAAAGACGAAGTCTAATCGAATCATCATTCAGGGTGTTGGATGAACACCACAAATAAAAAGTCATTATGTGATTCGATGGGTCTTCTCCTGGATTTCTGCTGAGCTTTGGAATGTCAGATGGCGGTTTATCTGGAATTAGCGGTCACCAAGGGGCATATGCAATTGGATCATTAGTAAGCTGGTTCAAATCTAGTAGTTATAGAGTTGCTACAAATGACAACTATTGATTTAGGTTGGGTGGAGCATACCCAAGATAAGATGGAATAACTTGAGCAATGGGTCTATGCATACCAGCATATGGCATCTACATCTGGTAACCTTGATAAGGTCGTTGGACATAACCAATATAAGGCAGTTGTTGATAACTAGTTTAGAAATATGGTTGTCTGTAACCTGCAAAGCATTGTTGCCTAGATCCTTGGTATGTTTGATATTGTCCCATACTATTTTGAGCTTGGGAACCAAGTCCAAATTGAGGTTGGGACTATTGGAATTGAGGTTGTCGATATTACGATATCCACGGTTGTTGGACCATTTGATGTTGTCCAATCTTGGAAGATTGACCAAGTTGTGGATTAACTGTACCCGTGTGTCCCTGAGTCGTTTTGGATAAAGGAAAACTAACCTGAGGTTGCTGTTGAGCCTTAGACACAAGTGGATGTTGTACAAAAACCTAATAAACTTGAGCCTTTTGCCTTGAAACCTAAGGTTGCGAGGAAGAAGGAACACTTTGCACAGGTTGAGATACAACAGATTGTGCTTGTGACTGCAGCATAGTCGTAACAAAAGGTGTAGTGGGAATATTCGACACAAGTTGGATCGGTTGTGTTGGATATACAACCCTTGTTTGATCTGGAAGTACTGGTAGCCAACCACTAGCTATGGTTCCAGTTTGACTTGAATACTGTGGGAAACTCTCATATGGTTGTCCCCCGAAAAAAGGAGGAAATGGTGAGTAAGCATACTGTTCTCCATATGGTGGAAGTCCAGTTTTTAAAGGATACATCGGTCTTTGATAACTGGTTTGCCCAAATTGATACTGATATGCAGGATCAAATTATTGAATTTCCATGTGAGAAAAATCAGATTAAAATTTGGACGAATAAATGGGAGTTGACCAGGGTGTTGAAGCAACCCCTAAGTGGGTTCCAGCTAGTGATTGGTAACCAACCAGATCGGATGGTGCACCATATAGGTGTGATTCAGGTGTACCAAAAAACATAGAAGGAGTAGCAGCAAAAGATTCTGCTATGGCTACATCAAATGATACATTCCTGGATGTTGACGGTTGTTTAGACATGGTTAACTTGTCCAAAATCTCTCCTAGTGATTCAATGGGAACTCGTGATGAAGCAAGATTAAAGGAAGCAAACTTAGGAGTAGCCGGATACAAATTAATCCCAGTTCCAAAATGAAATGGGGTGTTAGATGGGGGATCCTCTACTATCTCCTTTATAGCAAACAAACCAGGTGGAAGAGGTTGACCGTCAGGTCCGTAAAAGATTTCTGAAGCCGAAGAAGGTGTAGTTTCTGCAGTGACAAATGTTGGAGGGGTAACAACTTCTGGATACTGAAATTCAAAGTCCATATGTTTAGGTAAATAAACTACCATCTCAAAGGGAGGTTCTTGAATAACTCCTGGTTCAGTTGTAACCTCGATTTGAACTGGAATGGGTTCTGGACCAACTCTAGATGGAGTTGTTTTAGGTTCAGAAGTATTTACCATTACACTAGGATCAGTTCTAATGAACTCTGGTAATTGCGAAACTTCCTCTTTTAATGTGGATGTACCAGAAATAATTGGAGTAACTGGAGTCTCTAAAGATGTTGAAACGAATGTTCCAAATAACCCAGATGAACTGGACTCAGTTAAACAAGATCGATTTGTCCGAATTGGCTTTGCTTCTAGACGCAAAAGACGGTTCACCTGCTAATCTCCACAAACAACGAGGTTTTGATTGACTTTCTTCCACGATTGCGGATTACTTGATCAACTTAAAAATCAATTAAAGGAAAGTGATGTTATTTCGTGGTCAATTTATTTTAATGACTCTTGGACACAACTTTGCTTTTTTAGTTTTAAAGAGTTGAGAAAAATCTAAAGCTGACTCTAGTCACCTTCGATTTTTAATGAGCCTGAAAGGGTAAGTGCTTAGATGGACCTTTTCTTTTAGGGAGTTGAAAAGGAACAAAAGTGACTACTTTGGAGAATCTAGACAAAAAGGTTTACCAGAACAATCGCAAAATTACAATATACAACTTGGTGATAAATTAAAGAGAAATTACCAAGGACTTATGTACGACATTCAATCTTCCGGAATGTTGTGTTCAGTGCATTGTGATCAATAAGGCGGCAGACTCGGTTTCCTATATATAAATGATTTAAGCCTATTGTGGTCTCCCAATATATATGTGACAGTATGGGGAGCACAAGTTCAGGCTATCACTTGTTTTATCAAAGAGGAGGAATCACACAACCTTCAATGAAAACGATAGCCACTAGGTTTAACAACGCCGAACATGTCTCTAGCCAAGACCTCTAAATGTGTTGCGTTAGATTCCAAAGCGTTGTTAAGTTCATTGAGGTTCATTCTAAAGTTGATCTTTCTTAAAAGTTTTCCTTTGATGGTACACTGCGAAATGTGATATGAAATTCCTAAAGATGCAATTTACAATGGTAAGCAATCTTTTCGTTTATTTGACCAATGAAAATCCTAACTACAAAGGATAGAGAATAGAAGCACTTTTAAAGCAAACAGAAAAGAGCACTCACTAATGAAATTTCCCTAAATCATCTTTTTACATAAAAACCAAAAATGCCAAAATGCAAATGCATGTATTTGTTTTCAGTGCTCCTCAATGTGAATGATTCAAGAAGGAAAATTAAATGCAACAATGACTCAAAATGTTTCACTCAAAATGACAATTTTCAAAAAATTTTCTTCAAAGAGGGAAAGGAATACTTTCAAATTTGAAGAAATATCTTTTTGACACTTTGAACAAACTCAAATCAAATCAAATGCATCAAAATAGTTTAATCGATAAGCGATGAAGGAGGACTTTGCAACACTTCACTTTTTCGACAAAAATGGAAGACTTTACGACACTTTTTCTATCGAAAACGACAAATCGATTAACGCTAATTTTGAAAATGGATTGTAAATGATGAACAAACACACAAAAAAATTCACTAATCCTAATCTAAACTGAGGTTGGTCTAAGTGATGTAAGTTGGCTTCAGTGATGAGGTATTGTTCAAGTTCAGTAAGCAACCAAATAAGTCTGAAACTAGTCAAAAACCCTCAACTCCTAGATGGGAAATTGCGTTCAATCAATCATCACACCTGGCCTTTGTAGATAGTTAGATGCATTGCACTTTTATCATTTGGGAAGTGAGATGCATATCAAGTGAGGGAGTGCTTCTGAAAATGGTTTTGGCTTGAATTTGCAGCAGTTTTCAATGGATTAAACTTGGTTTTGATGAACAATGATAAGCAAAGTATGAGGGAATGTCCTAAGAGGTTACTGAGCTACCAAAAGGGCATCTAGATGTGTTTGTAAGTCAAATGTTTAATTCATAAACTAAACTAGAGATTGGCTGAAGCAACATTTATCTACTACGCAATTATAGAACAAGAGCGATTCGAAAGCTTCCTGGCTAGGTTCAGACTCTGTCTATAGTTTCTATAATTCAACATAGAACAACAAATTGCAACAAACAATAATCTAATATCATTCCCTAGCAGAGTCACCAATTCGTTTCTAGGAAAATTAGTGTCTTGTCGAACGACTAAACCTCTAGGTTTGGTAGCTAACCTAGAAACAACAGTTTAAAGCAATTCAATATCTTTCCTATGAGTGACAGTTAAGAAAGAGATTATGAGAGACCAACCTGTAACTTTTTCTTGAATCCTCACTTGATCTCCCAACTCCTCCCCATACTTAACATGCTTGGAGAGTACTTTCACAGCAACAGATACAAAGACCTGTCAAAGCATAATGATCCATCACAGTATAAACATCATAGAATCATAAATATGATAAACAAATGAATGCATTTACAGTTAACACAATAAATTGGGAAAAATCTTGAAGAACTTTATTAATATCAAGGAGAATTACAACCCATATGAAGTTTGATCCAATTCCATCCTCCCAGCTTCAAGCCTTCTTCACCTCATGAATCAACAAGAACACACCAATAATGACACAATGCTCTCACCTAAATACTAAAACTAGCAGCACTTTCTTAAAACTCAGAATAATTCAGCCTCCTGATCTCTTGGATGGGAGATCCTTTTATAGATGATCGCAAGAGGGTGAGTCGTGAATGGGGATGATGAATTCCATTCCATTTGTTCAAATTATTTGCACCAGAGAGGAGAATTGGAGATGGTTTCCTAGTTCCCTTGGTTATCCTTGGGCAAATTCAGAGAGGCAAGTGGCACAGGAGAAGTTTCTAGAAGATTCCATGAGAAACCAACTAACAAACTGCCCTAGAATTTTGTCCAACCTCACCCATCGCACTTACTAAAGGGAAAAACTATGATGCATCTCACTTAGATAGTGTAGCAGGTGAGATGCATCTCATCCTAACATAGGGCTTTCAGATATGGTTAAGTTGAGGCACTTTCTGGATGATTTCTGAGATGGAACTTTTGGGGAATGAAGCATTTAGATGACTAAGTTCTTGTAGGGTATAAAACAACTAAGTTAGGGTTTGTTGAACCCTAATACATTGACATGTAGGTATGGGGTTGATGTGCCCAAATATGTCTATAACAGTAGGACAAATTTAGGATGTGGTGGTGTGTCTGTCTTGATCCGTTAGAACATGTGAGGGATGGCCCAAGAATGGGGTTGGTAAGAAATGAGTGAAGAAGAATGAGGTTGATCTCAAGGGTATGCAATCTAAAGTGGTTGCTAAGCTTGGATATATGGTCATGGATTCCCATAGTATGTGGGAGTATATATCATGAGGTGATCCATGAGTGGGGAGGCTCTATCGACCAACGTGGACATTTACCATATGAAAGGGGAGGTGATGGTAAACATGGTCGAGATGATGGAACCTACGGTGAATTTGAGAGAAATTATGTCAGGATATGCAAAGCATTATGGGAATCCTAACATGATGAGTGATGAATGATACCTACTCTGTTACAAGCCACCAGAGCATTCATCCTGGTAGGAAGTTTGTTGATGTGATTATAATTTAAAAGCCAATATCCCAAGTGAAAACATATTGTTTGATCAGATAAATAATCTGAAAGAGACTGATCTAGATGAATTGAAAAACAAGAGGAGGTGCACTTGAAGTGGTACTATGAGCATTTGGTGGGTCCAAAAATGAGTTTTGAGTTGAAATTGAATGGAGGGTGCCATGATGAAGATGATGTGGTTCTAATCCTTATGTCTCTAAGGATTTTAAAAATGGATATCCTGAGCTCTTGCATTGGGATCAAGAAGATATTGAAAAGGGCCATATATAGAGCAAAGTGGGCCGAATGCCACCTCATTTTCACTTTTTGTTTTGGGAGTTCAGAGTTGATATAGGAGTTGTATATTATCATTGCAGTCAGCTGGTGTACTAGGGTAGTGTGTGGGGATAGTAAGGTCAGAGCACTGAACCTTAACTTTGTCAATTTATAGACTAGGATAGGTAGGTCGTACAGGGGTGCCTCATATGACCTTTTTTAGGGTAAAAAAACCTAGACCACGCGGGCGACTAATTTATAGTCGTGTGGTCTCAGCGTGTTTCCAAGGGATTCATATGGAGAAACCAGGGGAAAGGGCCTAATAGCTACAATGTCAGTGTGGCTAATTCGCTTGAAGCCACAACGTCGTTGCTCTAGTCACGCTATGGATCAACCTCCCTAGGCTGCATAATATGCACATTTGTTTCCATAACAAATAAATGGATGACGCATCTTCTCAGCGAGAAGACACGCGAGCCCGGTAATGGTGTCGTCACTTGTTATGCTGTGACAGACACACACAACATGTGTCTTTTTGAGAAACATATGTGTGTATGACATTTTTATAATGTCCATAGCCTTGTGGTGGCTGAGAAAAGTTTATTTTTATAGCCTAGGACAATGATTTTTTCTTTGGTATCGTTGATGGTAGGATGGGGATTCTATGGAGAGAGTGAGATTGTTAGCCACTATAGTTAGCAATTGTAGAGGATCCTATGATTAGTAGGATATTATCTCACTGGGGGTTACTAAAGTTCCTTTAGAACTCCCTCTTGAGATCACATGATGAGTTCTTGCGATTTCTAGTTCAGTTATGGGACATGGATTGACAAATCTTCATTGTTTGAGGGTTTGATCTATCAATCAATGTGATAGTGATTATTTATTTTGTCACTAGTTTGGTACCTCTAGGAGAGGTTTTGCCATATCCCCTACTAGCTGTGAAAGTGAGCATACAAATATGGTCAGAGGCTCAATGTGGGCCCAACCCTATAGAGGATGGGTGTATCAAAGTACCATCCATCCTAGATCTTACCGAGCGAGTGATGCTTTCCATGATCATGCAGTTAGGAGGTTCAGCGGCTCCTCACAGGGTATCGAGGATCACGGTTACAATGCTGTAGAGGTTACATGCAAGGATCTTTTTTGATTGGGCTAGTTAGGTGTATAAGAGGATGGTCTCATAGTTGATGGAGATGCTATAGGTTTTGTCTCAAAGCTTTTTCTATGCCAACATCTTGTGTAACATATTATACAAGAGGTTCATGATGCTACGACACTTTATAGTAGTGCCCCAAGTCCAACTAGGGAGCCTAGGATGAGACACTAGGCATGCATGATGCCATGGGTTGGTGGAGGTGCAACAAGGTGCTATTGGAATGCCGAGGTGGAGGGTTGGTTTCTGTCCAATCCTCAAATGATTATGGAGTGCCCATATCGTAGATGCTTGGGTGATAGAAAGTATATCACATGTTTCATTTATGCTTTTTAGTTTTTTGACATGTATGCTTTATGATGCATTTTTGTTTATATGAAAATGATATCATGTCTTTGTTGTTGCAGATGTGGGGCTGCACAACTGACCACTTTCCTATTTGGTAGGAAATGATCCATGAAACATGAGGTTGGCTCGTGATTCTGTTGTGCTGTAATGATGGTGGGATGTCGGGGAGGAGGAGGGCCTCAAGAGGTCGACACAATGCTGGAAACTTGACATTGGCGGTCCCTATGGTGAGGGGACAAGCTCATATGCTTCTAGGGAGACAGAGAGACTTTGAGAGTGCGCTAAGACAGTGGAGGCTTAGTCAGAAATTGTGGTGACATAACTTCAAGACTATGAGGATGCCTGGGGCCGAGATGAGGCCTTGATGTGGGGGATATAGGAGGATGGTTGGGCGGGATTGAGGGAGGTGTCGGTGGAGATGACGATGGCACATGATCTGGAACATAGACCAATTATTTAGCACATCATGATGGCAGTGGCCACCATCTGTCTAATTTTGGCACCTAATGTAGAGATTGGTCCTAAGGAGAGGGGGGAGTTCTCCGACCCTAGATGTATATGATCAGATGTATGTATTAGGGAAAGAACACATTATGAGGATGCTCCACTATTTTTGGGGCTTATTTTTTCTAGCTATGAGCCAGTAGATGTACAATTTTTTTTTTACTGATATATTTTTTGATATGTATATACGAGGTGATATTTTTTGGTAGCTCTTATGATGTGTCTTATGTGTCTATACTTATGTATTTCTATATTTTCTTGAGATGGATATTGTATTGATGGTTTATGTATCTTGATGGTTATGTATATGTGATGCATGCCATTCTAGGACTTGATTAGGTATGCGATCAATTGTATTATTTTGATCGTTTGGTATATGTTCAAATGTGATATGATCAAAATTTTGAGCTAACCTTTGTGCATCCAAATACTTCCAAAAAAGGCGTGAATCATGAACCTGAAAGGTCTTGTTCAATTGTGATACAACCAACTGGGAATCAAGGGATACATTCAGGTGAAAAATACCTAAGTGGGAGGCATCATCCAAGAGACCTATGATAACGTCATATTTAGCTTGTTTGTTGGTGGCTGACCTAATACAAAGTCCATTAAAGAGATGAGGTGTCTGGTGAGGAGAGTATATGGCCCACGCTGTGACAAATAGGTTTTACAACCATCAAGAAGAATCACCAGCAAATCTTTGATGATACGCTGGCAGATGATACATCTGTGACACATGATGAGAGAGTGATTTTAGAGTGGGTACATGATGACGTGATCGTCATAAAAAAATAAGTCATGCTGCATACATGTACATTCTAGGGCTACTCAAGCATTTTCATGGGTCAAAATGTTTTGAGGTGGAGACCATTGGCGAGATTTTTTAGGCAAGTCCCATCAAGCTCTAATAAGATGTATGCCCCATAGAGGAGGAAATTTTTGATAATGTATGGGCCCTTCTATAATGTTTCAAACTTACCAGGTCCTACCACTTCTTGGGAAACATCGTAGCGGAGGACTAGCTCACCTTCAGTAAATGTCCAAGGGGTGATTTTGTGATCGAATGAGGCTTTGATCCTCTTTTTGTGTGATTCGTTATTCTGGAGAGATTCTTGTTGAATTTCATCGACAAGATCCTATTATATGAACCTTTGTTCCAAAGGTTTGGAGAAGTTTGATGGCAGAGTGTAAGGTAGGGATATCACACTCAATGGAAGTACAAATTCGACCCCATATACTAGTTGGAAGGGTGTGAACCTTGTAGATTCCTTGACTATTGTACGGTATGCCCATAGGGTTGAGAACACCATGTTGTTGTTATCAGGAAATCTAGTGTCTGTGCAGAGCTGCTAGTCCCACTAAGACAGGTAGCTATCTTAGAAACAAACAGATTAAAGTTACTTTCACTTTCCTTTATGAGAAGTAGGTAGGAGAGGAGCAAAGAATACCGACCTTGATCTTTCGCTTGGTTCTCTGCTTGTTCCTTCTCCTCTTTGACAGATGTTTGCTGCTCTTCCCTTGACCGCTCCACTTCAAAGAGTACCTGTAAAGTCAAAGCAACATAATACCTTCAAAGTGCAGAGATCTATAGCCATAAACAATATAGGACCAGATATATATTGACCACATACATGCATATATGAGCTAACATACAAGAATGTGGAGGAAATCTTGAATAGCTTTATTGATATAGAGGTTAGAAGAGAGGATTACAACCCATTGATCTAACCCAGTGTCATCCTCCCATCATGAAAGCCCTTCACCTCATGAAAAGCTTAGATCACCCAACACTATGATATTGCACCAGGAAACCAACAACACTTCCTTACAAGATACAAGATTCCAGCCTCTGGATCTCTGGGATGAGGG
>APFE031758736.1:81485-161585 GCA_000404065.3 Pinus taeda | reverse complement strand
AAAGCTTAGATCACCCAACACTATGATATTGCACCAGGAAACCAACAACACTTCCTTACAAGATACAAGATTCCAGCCTCTGGATCTCTGGGATGAGGGATCCATATATAGATAATTGCAGGGGGTTGAGTCAGCTTCTGGGATTTTGATTACTGTCCTCTCTGATAACTCTTGATTCCACTTGGAGATTGATGATCTCTTACTCATCCCTGGGTGAATTTAGAGAGGCAAGTGTCACAGGAGAAGTTTCTGGGAGATTCCATGATCATCCACCTTGCAACCTATCTCTGCCATTTGTCTACTCTTGCCCATTGCACCCTATAGAAGGGCTTTCCAGTATGTATCACACTTTTCAAACTGAGCAGGTGAGATGCATCACACCCTCTGCACTGGGCACTCTGTATGGTCCAGTTTTGACTAGTTCTGAGCAGTTTTCTATGGAGAACTTCTAGGAGATGATATAATCAGTTGACCTTGTTCCTTTAGGGCATGAAACAACACTTTTAAGGACTCAAAAGCCCTTGGTTTATGGACATATGTGATTAGGGTTGTAGTGCCCAAATATGTCTATAACAGTTACCCCCTAAAGCATGAGGTTGTAGATCTTTGATGTCGGGTGAAATGCTTTATCATGAGGATCTGAGGTTCTTTCGAACTGGAAGGAAACCTATAATAAGATACAACACAATACATTATCTTCATAAAATTCTCATGATCTAGTTGAGGCAGGAATTCCCATGGTCAAATTTATAAATTTATTTTCATGTACATTGGACAGACAACCGTCTGTGTGGCAGACTGATGATTCTAGCAGAGCTATCATCCTTTGATTTTGGATGATCATCTATGCAGCAATGATGTACATTTGAACTCTTTATTTTTCTGAATATATCGCAGCCTGGATGGATGAAACTAGATCTGGGGTCCTCAAACTCATCCAATCTTTGTCCGAAGTACAAGTTGATCCACGTGAAAATGTTCTGGAATCAAACATGGAAAGACATCACCTGATTACTAGCCAATGATGTAAGCTTTTAATAGGTGCAAGAGGAATGACCGATAATGATGATGACCCTCAAGGTACTACAGTACAATTCGCATGGTGTGAACAAGGGACTTGGCGTCGAACACCACGCAAAATATTTCGGTCGAAGGCCATTGATGTAAACCTGTCGCCGGAAGTGAGAAACTTGCCATTGAGGCATGCAAGCTTCAAAGTACTGAAAGGGGTTAGTGAAATACTAAGGTTAGATAGGAAATTTTTTTCCTTTACTTTGCTGGCACCATACGGCCCCTGCAAAGGCGAACGGTCCTTTCGACCACTCACCTAACTTAAGCAGTTGAAGTTAGAATAACTATAGAGTTAGCGTTACGTTGATCGCTTTTTGCTTGCGTGCAAAAAGGTTTGCATGCCCCTGGGTATAGCGAAGTAGAATTTCCAGGTTACCCTTCAATTTGCAGACAAAACATTTGTTCTGTCAGGAAAGGCCTACCTTTTCCAGGTTACCCTTCAATTTGCAGACAAAACATTTATTCTATCGGGAAAGGCCTACCTTCTAAAGGAGGTATCCTATTCCAGTCCAAACCCATTTTTCTAAATGGACGGGTGTGTCAGACCAGTCATATTCCTACGCGGAAACTTACCCTATACCTAAAGTTTTTCACCCGAAGTAGACCAGGGTGCATGCCCCCTGGGTTTCAGTCATGTCCACTGAATTACTCGCGCTCTTCAGGTGGACGAACTGGATATTGATGAGACATTACTTGCATGAAAAGACCAGTTAGGGATGGCATTTGACTATTAGCTATGTGTGAGCCGGGGAATGAAAGCTGGTCTACGAGTTGGACCATTTGGCCTTCATGCAGGAAACACATTACTCGAAAGAGTGAGGAGATGATGACTCCTATGCTATAAATATAGTCGCACCCAAGGAGTAGATTATAATCTAAGGGTCCTTGGAATACCATTACGTTTAGATATACAGTTTTCCCTCTCAAAGTTATAGGCAAACTTGGAAGGATCCCTAACGGTCGACTGGTTCCTTTATTGATGCCTGTTCGATTTCGCATCTCAGGCAGAAGCGATGGCAAACCAAGCGCTTTCCAAGCAGTTGAGGAAAGGATACTCACATAAGCCCCTTCATCTATGATGGTATCGACCATGACCATTCTGTAAGCTTGTACAATGATTTGGAATGGTACACTAGACGGTAAATGGGGTCTACCTAGTAGTTTCCAATTGAAGGAAATGACCAGGTTGCTTGGAGGTGGGACCAAATAAATGGGTGAATATGACCCTGACGAACTTCCTTCCTACGGTAAAGGAACAGGTAGATTGCCCCCATGTTCATCGGAGTCTGTGTTTACGAAAAGAATTTGAATGGTGTCATTCTCATTCTCTTCGGTGACTGTATCATCTGAAGACAGACCTTCCGGAGACAAGATCGGGTCGACTGCCACCTCAACCTTTTGACTTTCATCTGGTGTGGACTTAGAGGGTTTATCTCCAATGATAGATGCTTTGATCAACCACAAGGGCATGTCAGTCGATTTTTCAACTAGCGATGGACTGGGCAAGAGTTTCTTGTACCCAGGAGGAAGCCATAGCAGTGAAGCAGGACGATTATCCAAGACTCTTTTAGCTTCATCCAAGAAGGGACACGGTGGATGGCATGATTGCCTTCGCACAGTCTACAAGGAAATTTACATTTTCCCTTTCGTCTAGAGACTTCGTTTTCGCTAGTTGACGGTGTACTCTCAACATGATCGTCAGAAGTTGACGACACCGGATTGTGCAAATGAGAAGACCAGTCCCTTAAGATCCGAGGGATGCAAGGACAATCTTGATGATAGTGGTTCCCTTTGCAAATGACACATGGAGATTTTGGTTTGGATGGTGTAGTGTGTGGATTTTCACTAGATGATGCACGATTTCCCCTTTTCGCCTTTAGCTCCTTCTTCTTCTTTTCTTTCTCCTTCTTCCCTTTCTTCTTCTTCTCAGCTATTTGGTCTTTAGCTTCACCAGCTTTGCCAAGCGAAGAGGAAGGAGGGGAGGAAGAAACAAGCGAAGCAGAAGGTTGGGGGGTAACTCTAGTATCATCTAGTTACTGGTTTGATTGTTCAAGAATTGCAAAAGTTTGAATGACAGTAGTCTAGAAGAGCCATACGAGCAAGCCAATTGTCAGTCCTGGGAGGGACAAGGTGGCCATATGAGCTGTACCAACATCTCCCCAAGAGGAGAAAGGACTAGGATTTCCCCCAAGGGGAAGTCCTTGGTTGGTGGACTCCATTTTTCTCAACCTAAGACCAACGAGGGAACAATGACGTTATTCCGATTAAAATAAATTTTAGGCACTTTTACACAACTTGCTTTTTCAATTTTTAAGAGTCGAGAAAAAGCAAAAGATTACTCTAGTCGCCTTCAATTTTTAATGAGCCTGAAGTGACAAGTGCTCAGATGGACCTTTTCCTTTAAGGAGTCTGAAAAGGAACAAAAAAGACTACTCTGGAAATCTAGATAGAGGGATTAGCAAACCAATCACAAAATTGCAGAATACTTTTTATGGTACGACAGTCAATCTTCCCAAATGTTGTGTTCGGTGCATTGCGATCGATAGGGCGGCAGACATGGCTTCCGAAGGCTAAAGGATGTATCCTATTGTGGTATCCCAATATATACTTGATGGTACATGGGAGCACAAGTTCGTACTAGCACTTGTCGTCTCAAAGAGGAGGAATCACCCAACCTACAATGAAAGCGATAGTTACTAGGTTTTACGATGTCGGAATACCTCTCTAGCCTAGACTTCTAAATGTTGTGTGTTAGGTTCCAAAGCGTTTTTATGTTCATTGAATTTATTTTACAGTTGATCTTTCTTAAGAATTTTTCCTTTCAGGTTCACTGCGTGATGTAGATATACAATTCCTAAAATGCAATCTAAGATGATAAACAATCGTTTTATCTTCTTTTTGCAATGAAAATCCTAGCTACTAAGGAAAGAGAAATGAGATTCTTTTCAACAAAGAGTATAGAGCACACAATAGATGCACTGTCCTAAATCAACAAGCAGTCTAAATGCAAATGCACATATATGTATTTGTTTTTGCTTTCTTAATGTGTGAATGACAAAAAGAATGCTAAGTACAAATTTGAATTGTTTCAAGCGACAACACTAACGATTTTCTTTTCAAAAAATGAAAGGAAGATAATGACGACACTTTGCGATTTTGAATTGAAAATTGCTTTCAACACTTGAAAAACTACTAATTCAAATCAAATACTAGAGTAACAGTTTAATCGACCATCAAGAACAGTAGAATTCTTTTCTTTGACTGAAAACGACACTTGCGACACTTTGAAATCAAAAGACGATAGCTTGATTACACTACTTCTTTGTAAAAGAGGGCTGTAAATGGCGAACAATACATAAAAACATTTACAGTTCTTTGTATTATGGAGGCTAAATCATGCAAAGGAAGGGAGTTTTCACAGAGGTATAGTGATCATAGACAACAAAACTCCTGAATAAAGATGAAGAGAGTGAACAAGAAACCAAAATGTGTAAGCAGAAGAGGTCTTATCTAATCATCGCACCTGTAACACAACGAAAGTGTGATGCATCTCACTTACTGTACACAGGAGGTACGATGCATCCATATTCCCAAGAGTAGAAGGTGCAATGGTCTAGGGATGAGACTTCAACTTGGTTCCTAGTCACAGTTTGCAGCTTAGTTTAGGGATTTAGGTCGAGCAAATGATAGTCAGTAAATGCAAATCACAGGGGTTGATCTAATGAGGCTACTTAAGCCACCACTAGGGCAATTAGGATGTCTATAAATCAATTGGTCAGTTTATAAACAAAACCTGGAGAGAGAATGAAGCAACATTGATCTACTTTGCACTTGCATAGAAAATGCAGTTCAAAGGCTAGCTGGCTTGACTTCAGGCTCCATCTGTAAGTTTATAAAGTAAACAAATATAGACAAGCAAACAAACTAATCGCTCCCTGGTGGAGTCGCCATTTTGTTATCGGGAAATCTAGTGTTTATGCAGAGCTGCTAGTCCCACTAAGACGGGTAGCTATCTTAGAAATGAACAGATTAAAGTTGCTTTCACTTTCCTTTATGAGAAGTAGGTAGGAGAGGAGCAAAGAATACCAACCTTGATCTTTCGCTTGGTTCTCCGCTTGTTCCTTCTCCTCTTTGACAGATGTTTTCCGCCCTTCCCTTGACCGCTCCACTTTAAAGAGTACCTGTAAATTCAAAGAAGCATAATAGCTTCAAAGTGCAGAGATCTACAACCATAAACAATATAGGACCAGATATATATTGACCACATACATGCATATATCAGCTAACATACAAGAATGCGGAGGATAACTCGAATAACTTAATTGATATAGAGGTTAGAAGAGAGGATTACAACCCATTGATCTGACCCAGCATCATCCTCTCAGCATGAAAGCCCTTCTTCACCTCATGACAGGCTTAGATCACCCAACACTATGATATTGCACTAGGAAACCAACAACACTTCCTTACAAGATACAAGATTCCACCCTATGGATCTCTGGGATGAGGGATCCATATATAGATGATTGCAGGGGGTGAGTCACCTTCTGGGCTTTTGATTAGTGCCCTCTCTTTGATAGTTCTTGATTCCAATTGGAGATTGACAATCTCTTACTCATCCCTGGGAAAATTCAGAGAGGCAAGTGTCACAGGAGAAGTTTCTGGAAGATTCCATGATCATCCACCATGGAAACTGTCTCTGCCATTTGTCTACTCTCGCCCATTGCACCCTACAGAAAGGCTTTCTAGTATGCATCACACTTTTTACATTGAGCAGGTGAGATGCATCGCACCCTCTGCACTGGGCAGTCTTTATGGTCTAGTTTTGACCAGTTCTGAGCAGTTTTCTGTGGAGAAATTCTAGGAGATGATGTAATCAGCTGACCTTGTTCCTTTAGGGCATGAAACAAAACTTTTAGGGACTCAGAAGCCATTGGTTTATGGACATATATGATTGGGGTTGCAGTGCCAAAATATGTCTATAACAGTTGTGACAATTAGTTTTCTAATTTTTCACCATACACTTCAACTTTGTTTTGAGAACCTTGTTGACAACTTCTACCTGACCGTCGGACTGAGGGTAGTAAGGTGAACCAAGCTTGTGGGAGAAACCAAGGTGTTGGGATAGATCTTGAAAGATTTCATTCTTGAGATGTTCACCATGGTCCAAAACCAACTCCTTGGGAACACCAAACTGTGTTATGACATGGTTAAATAAAAACCATGCAACGATTTTCATGGTGTTATTATATGTGGGCATTGCTTCTTCCCAGTTGGTGAAGTAGTCCATGAAAATCACAATGTACTTGTGGTTGCTAGATGATGGGGGGTTATAGGTTGTGAAGTTGATGCCCCATTTACAGAAGGGGTTGACCACCATGATTGGATCTAGGGGAGCAGTGGTTCTCGCACCTTATGAGCGTATCGTTGGAATCCGTCACATATTTTGATTGCGTGTATGCAATCATGGAAGAGGGTGGGCCATAAATAATTGACATGAAGGATTTTATGGGTAGTGGCCATCCCCAAGAGGTGGTCGCTGCAAGCCCCGCTATGGAAATCATTTAAGAATTTCTTGGCTTGTTGGTGAGTGAGGCACCTATGTAGGATAATTTCGATGCCTTGTCGATAGAAGACATCCCCCAAAAGGAGGTAATTGGGGACTTGGTGGCGTATGCACCTCCGATCGTCACGGGTAAGATGGGGTTTGAAATTTTGTGTTAATAAAAAGAGGAGGATGTCACTGTACCAGGGGTCATCCGTAGATACTTGAAATAGATGTTCATGAGGAAGAGCATCATTAATGGGAGAGCCTTGGGTCTTTGTTGGTTGACCTATGATGAAATCAGTGAGGATGAGCGCTCTTTTTATTTTAGGAGAATTATACTGTAGATCAAATTCTTGCAGAATAACGATCCATCGAGCGTATTTGTTGTTCATCATATGGTGAGTGAGAAAATACCTCATGGGGTTAATAGCTTCTATTATGGTGGTGGTGCAAAGGATGATATAATGTCAAAGCTTCGGTACAAAATGTACTAGAGCTAAGGCAATATTTTCTTCTATTTCTCTTGGACATGACCCAAGTTGGTCCAGTTTTGGTCAAAGAATCCACATTTTGAGGAGTAGAGTGTGCGGAGTCTATGAATTTATATTTACCACACAATGTCTAGGGGCTTTAGGGTGGGTCGAAGCCCCTCATTTTGTAATGGGTATTGGGGTTTTAGTTCATTGTTTTGTTGAGCCCATGGTATGTGGACCATGGTTTTTGTAGCAATTTAATGTATTTAAGGACATGTAGTTATTTGTTGAAGATCATTATTAGATCACATCATAGAGAGAGAAAAAGCGATTGAGTCTTTTGTTATGTGTTTTTGGTCTTATGTAAAGGCTCCGTAGATGAGTGTGCAGAGGCCTTGGAAGAGTCTAAAGCTGAGTATGCAGACCACCTGTAGCTGGGTGCGCAGGTCAAGAAGTTGTATGTATTGAAAGATATATCTTAACAAAGAAGAAGAAGAAGTTTTGGCGAAGCCTTTTATATCTATATCTGTTATTTGTGTTCTATATATTTATGTGAAGTAATTGCAAGTAATTGGTATGTTAGCACAACTGTTATTGTTCTATAATATGTTTTGAATGTGACATAGTATATAGTTAGAATAAATTGTGCAGTAATGTTATGAATCATAGAAGGATGACTAAAGTAAAAAAAGGAAATTTAAGATCCAACCTGTGTAGTCCCTCAAGGTTACATAAGCCTGGTTTTGCAATTACCCATAGCCACCTTGGGTGAGACCTCGACTTTCTTTGAAGTTGTTGTCAAAAGTGCTGGCGTCTGAGGGTTTTGTTGGTGCAAAGTACAAGCCGAACCTAAGTTAAGCCTAAATGTGCCAACAAATGGTTCTGTTGCCAGGACCAGGATCTATTTGAGGGATGTGGATGTGGCATCCATCAAATAAGGAAATACAAGATTGAGTAGATCAGAAAGAACGAGAATTAGTAGTTCAGGAAAAAATAAATTTGTGATTGTCGACTGAAGCATAGTTGCATAAGTATCTCTTTACAAAACAACACAAGATCTTATTCGCGACATTTGATAATGAACTATATGAATGGGTATCAAATTTGACCGAGCATAATACTTATTTAAAAAATGATGATCCTACCACGTGGATCCATGAATTTATATAGCAACTTAAGATTACTAACAACAGTATCTCAAGAGCAGTTTATTTTTGGATTGACAATATCTTGGGATGATTTATCACCGCGTTTGCAATAGAAACGATTGTATGTTATATCGAAGCTCAATGAATATTTTTCAAGGGTCCACGAGATAAGTACCTAAATTATTTGAAGCTATGAATTAAAATTATTTTGTGTGAAAAGAGAGTACTATGAATGTTGTTAGGTTAATGTTTAGATGAAAAGGGAATAAGTCTGAATTAATAATGGGGTCTACGAGAAGTGAAAAACGATATAGAGTAGAACACAAATCAAATAAATTTATTGATAATGACTATAGTCCCTTTTTAGGTGGGTCTGAGAGTGAAGAAGAAGGAAGTAACCCTGCAACCCCACGATATTCCCCCTCCCATCTTGAAGGTGCATCGAAATTAGGAGTTGAGAAAAATTAGGGTATCTTTGGGACTTCGCATCTGTCTACTCCCCTTAGCCCCCATCCCCCTCCCCAAAATTCCCTTATACCACCTCCCCCTCCTCGTAACCCACCAAGAAGGAAAATGGTCGATGACATTAAGCTGACTATGTTTAAAGGAATTGGATCATAGGATCCTAAGAAATTTTGGTTTGTAGCTGATGCAGTATGGAAATCAACAAAAATCATTGATGAAGATGTAAAGAAGGTGCAACTCATCACGATGCTGTGAGAAAGAGAGCTGGCACGATATATGAAGTATTCTGTGACTAATCAAGCTTCTTCATTGGATGATATTAAGAAATCATTGGTATCGGAATTCAAGAAGTCAAAATTAGAATCATAGTGCATTACAGAGTTGAAGGAAATCAAATAGATGGCTACTTAGTCTGTGCGGGAGTTGGATCAACAATTCAAGGTGTTAATGGGATAGGTAAGCTTTAACATACACCCAAAACAACATAAAGAATGGTTTATAGTCGTGTTGCTTCCACATATCAGGTTACCCTTGACACGAAAGAAGATAACGACTCAAGCTAAAGCATTGGAGATTACAATGAAGCTAGAAGCTTCGCTGATCAGAGATACTCATGGAGGAGTATAGAAAATTTAGAGTCAGCTAGCAAATTTGACCTTAGAATTGCAAGATATCAAGAAAGGTAAAGAAATTAGATCAGAAGTGTGGTGTACCAAATGCAAAGCAGAGGGTCATAATAAGGATCAATGCCCTGTGTTCAAAGATTACTTAGCAAGTCGAGCACCTAATCCAGTATACCCAGGAACAAGTTTGTGGTGTAATATTTGTAGAACTAGAGGAAAACATCACTCTAAAGATTGCTATTTATTATAGAAGTACTTGCAGACCCTAAAGCAGTTGTTTTCCAACTTTTGTAAATCAATAGGCCATGATGAGAGAAACTGTTGAAGTTATGAATTGATGTTGGAGTGCATTGCTGATGCTTATATAGTGCAAGCTGAAGGAAACACAGACGAGGAGCCAGGCCAGCATGCTCATCAACGAGGCATCAAGGAGGAGGAGGAGTTAGTCAAGGACACGGACAAATTATCTGTTATAATTGTGGACAGGTAGGAAACTTTGTAAGAGACTGTCAGAACCCTACTACAACTGGAAACTATTGCAATATTTTGATCGCATGATAGAATAATGTCCCATCCTTATCTCAAAGATGCAGGAGAAAAGGAACCAGGAGCCCGCAACAAATATTCAAATGATGACTGTTGAGCCAAGGGAGGATGAACTGCACATCAACATTGTAACAAGGAGTGGAGTTGTGATAGGAGATGCTAAAGGTAAGAAGAAAGTAGAAGAGACATGGTTAAGAAAGACCGAAGAAAAGGCCCCTCGGTTTAGTATCCAAAAGGAAAAATAAACGTTCATGGGAGTGAAGTGAAGCTTCATGGATGCTGGGGCTTCAACATCTAGTGTGCAAACAAAGTTAATGCCAAAGAAGTAGTGCGACAAAATGTCTACTCTAATGCAAGAATTAGATCCAAGTATTTTGCAGTAGATTTTACAGACTTGCATGAAGTTGTTGAGGAATTAGAGGGTTGTCGAAGGACTCCAAGAGTGTATAGACTCATGCACTGTTAAATAGGTACCGTGAACTGATCTTCGCACAATGAACAATTTACATGGACACAAGAAGAGGACATAGAAGGAAATGAGATTAACTACATAGATCATGGAATATGATATGGACCAAGTAATCCTAGATTAAGGATTCGATGCCAGTGTGTTACCTAAGAAAATTTGGGAACTAGTGTTAAGGTCAAAGTTGTAATCGTCACCGATACAGTGGAGGATAGCTGACCAATTGAAGATCATCCCTATGGGAAGGTTACCTAGCATCAAGTAGACATCAAAGGAGTCTGAACCATTGCAGAATTTGAAGTGATTGAAATTGTAGATGATAACTGTTGTCGTTCTATATTTTTTAGGTTGGGGGAGTAAACACATAGGACAACATCAAAACCACTTTAGAAGCAGGGATCTAGCCTTGCCAACTTTAGAGAGGGATCTCTCTGTAGAATTTAACTTTGTTTTAGTGTAAATTTTAGGCTAGTTAAGACTATACTGTTTGTTTTGATTTGATTGGTTTGGTTTCTTTAAGTGTTATAATTCCATTGGGCTATGGAGTCTAAATATTTAACTGGATTTGGAATCAAATTTTAAAGGAGTTTCATAGGGAAAGCTAGGTCACACTATTTGGATCTTCTTAGAAATTTAAATCGATTGTGAAATAGAAGAAGTGTAAGGTTCGATAGAAATTAACGAGCAATTAAGAATTCCTTAATTTGCATAAAACATGAAAATTATTAATAGCCAGAATAGGGTGCTCTAAATAACAAATCCTATTCATCATAGTTTCTGTTAAATAATTAAGATATTCAGAATAAAAGAGAGATAAAAACAATGTTTAAAAAAATAAACAAAAGGAACACATCACCATTTGGTATACCACATGAATCCTACGAAAAGGTCCCTGTTTTATTGATGCTCTAGCCACTTTGAAAATTTACAATATGCAAAGAAAATTACATTCAGAAATCAACCCTCAATACTTCAAACAATGAAGTATTTATACAAAATATTTTTTTTTTTTTTTTTTTTTTTTTTTTTTTTTTTTTTTTTTTTTTTATTTAAACCTGGCAGTGTATTATTAGCCTAATTACAAACAATAAGATTTATCTCTGGCAGAAAGAGTAGGCCACGTAGACATCTCGAAGGAAAGGTGGCTCTGTTTTGGTGGATTTGGTTGTTGAGTCAACCTGAAACTGTGCTGCATTGATGTGTTGACTATTGTGCTGGCTAATGTGCTGACCATAGTCTTACTACTCCCAAATCACCTTTTTAATCTAATAAATTGCAAAGTTCTTCCCATCTCTTTTAATATGTTATGGTCAATTTAATTATCCTCTGGTAAATTTCATTGACCTTTGTGTATTTTGAGAAACTTGACTTCACTGTAAAAACATGATTTACCTCATTTTGTATGTAGAATTCATTTGACATGGTTTGTAAAAATGATTTTGCTATCAACTGCCCTTTATTCCACTAAACTTAACACTGCTTCTGGCCATTTCTTTCATTTTCAAAACATAGTCTTCCTAAGTTATTAACTTATCATTAATTACATAAATGTTGGGCAAACCTTTTTGGATTAATGCTTCAATTCTGTTGCAGAACCTATTTACTCCCAACTCCAATGTTTCACACCTTTCCTCCGATTGATCAATGAGGTTCCTTTTAGTCAAAACTTTCTTGACTTCTAAAATAGTGGTAGTTCTGTCACTGATTCTAATTCTTCGAGTTCATATTTTGACTTAGAATTTAGGAAAAGGATAATGTTGGAGGCTTCTGTGGGAATTTCTCCAAGCTTCTCACATCCTTGAAGAATTGTTTGAGTAGCTTCTTCCATCAATTCCTTCTGCTTAAAGATGATTTGGATAGATGGGAAAATATCATTCATAGATTCTATAATACTCATCGAAATGGGTTCCTTGGCTTGGGCCAAGGTCTGACCAATTGAGGTCTACCTTCTACAACTTCTACAATAGTCTTTGTGATTTCTGCATTTTAGCAAGACAAGAAGTCCCAGCTCTGGCTTTTTGTACTTCTATAGCTTTGAGCTTCCCATGCAAAATCTTTATTTGTTCTGATTGGATTGAAATGTTCTCCAGTGCCTTTGTTACTTGTTCAACACTTGCAGTATGAGTGGAAGAAGTAGCTGCAGTGGCTATTCCTCTTGCTGGAAGATGAGAAATGGGTATGGCATCCAGGGGGACAATGGCCATCTTTTGACTCTGTTCTTTCTCCTTTATCATCTTCTCCATTTCTGCCTCCATTTGTTTAATCTATATGTTTTGCTCTATAATCAACTTCATCATGTCATCCTTCTAAGCTTCATTTTCTTCAATGTCCTTGGTTAATAGATCCTCTGTAGTTGGCAACTTAAGTTGCTTTCTTAATTCTACAATGTCCAAATTATTCTTCTTGATAATCTCCTCTACAACATTGACATCTTTAGGATCATATCCTATCTTTTGCACCAAATCTTCCAAAGGCTTGATCCTATTATCCTTTGCTAAGGAGGATACCTTGTCCATTTTCAATTGAGACTGGATATTGGAAAATGAAACTTGCAACTTGGACAATGACATAGAAATATTAGTCAATGTAGAAGATATCATCTCACCATTTTGCTTATCCATCTCCATTTGATCAATGGGATGGATGTCTTTAATGTTGAACTCAAATGTAGTACTCTTGTAGTCTGTTGATGTTTATCAATGTGGAGATTGGGCTTTAAGAAAGGCCATCTGCGTCTTTCCATGCTTTGTGTCAAACAACGATAACAATTGTATCTGTGAGCTAGAGGTCTGCTTCCAAAATTGATTATAGGTATTATTTTTAAGAATCTCATTCTTAAGCTTAATCTATTTATACCTATAAAAAACTGTCTTTTCCTTCTCTCCTTGGAAATTCTGTGACTCTAGCTCTGTTTCCTTCTGATCTTGTGATGACGAAGCTCAAGTAGAAGATGTTACAAATTTGCTGCTTGTAGGTGGTGAATCTGTAATTATGTTGGCAACCTAATCTTCTGCCTCTTTGTCCACATCTGTCTTAGGAGTCAATTTTGTCCTCTTCCTGAAACTGATCTTGAACTCTTTGGCTTCACCTCTAATTGTCGATGATGATCCTTCCTCTCTTTGTCTTTTACTTGATTTTTCTCGAGGAGTGGGAGTCTGCAAACTAGAAGTAGAAAATAGTTGTTCTTCAGCTTCCCACAAGGTGTTTTTTGTCCCTTGCAAATGATTTGCATACTTTTTTATTTATGGCCTTGAAGTATGGACTTAGGGAGTACTTTTATTTTCTACTCTAAGCTTTGAAATAATGCCACAAGGGTTGTAAGACCATGAAAAAATCAGGCTGAACTTCATCTCTTTAAGCATTTTGTCTGCTTCTTCACTTATTGTCCTGGTATCACATACAAATGGGCTCATCTGTGTCTTTATATGAAACTGTGATTTCTTCTTAGCTACTACAAAATGAATATCATCAGAATTTAACATCTGTCTGATGTATTCTAAGGCAGAAATCCTCATGGGGAGGTATTTACAGAGTTTATATGGTGCCAATTCACAACGATAAGCCCTGATTTCTGTATAGTTTTGGTATAAATACCAATCTCCAGTCTTGGCTTGATTTGTTAGATGTATAATTATTTTAATATCTTTACTAACTCTGGGCTATATTGAACTGTTAAGGATGTTCATGGCTGGGTGAACAAATTCCTCAATAAATTGCTTGTAAGAAAATTTACGCTGTTATTTCATGACCAATGAAGTCCAAAGGATCATTGGCTTCTGGTTTCCGCATCATCAAGCTTCTGCATTGCAAAATTGAACTTATCTTCTTGATAGTAAAGGAACATGTAGATTAAAATAGAGGTGTAATTAAACACTTGTTCTATGGGAAATTTTAGAAATTTCTCATGAATTTATCAGCCAAGAATTGACTGAAAATGAATACATTGGATGACTTACTAGTTTTGGGAAATATGGAGAGGAAACCTAAAATGGGATCATCTACCCACTGATTAGAATAATAACCGAAAATATAGGAAATTATGGATATAATTTGTTTTTCTTGATCAGGGAAGATGGAGGAAGGGGATGGAGGATTCTTCTTAACTAACTAGTCATTCTAAGGCAAGAAGAACTCAAAGATTTTGGCTTTGATAGCGAAATCCAGCTTTTGATAAAGCGGGGTGAGGGATTCTAAGGAGAAAGGAGCAGTATTTTCCATAGGGGATGCTAGCATCATTTGGTCTATAGACTGGGCAGTAATGGTAAAGAGGATGTCAGTGGATGGGGCCATCATAGGTCTTTGGTTAGGGACATAACAAGCCTGACATTTTATGGTAAATTCAGGGGCTTGGAAGGTTAGAGGGAAGATATAATGGGGAAGATTGGACTCCCAGGACCCAATTTCAGCACTTTTATATGCATGCTTGTCCTCCAAGCAATAGTATAGCTCTAAAAAGTCACAATCACATTGGGTTTCGTTAATCCATTAATCCTTATCGACTAAAGGGATGTGGTCTTAATATATGGAGGAAGGGATCAAGGGATTAACAATTTTATATTGAGTTTTTCTCTTGGGAGGCATGATTGTATATGTGAAAGTAACAATAAGAGAAAATATGGTTTACTGAGAATTAGCTCAAGTTGAAATGAATTGTCATGCGAATAGAACATAATTCTGGAAATTCGGATTAGGTTAAGGTTGAGGGAAAAATCTGAAAGCAGTCACTGTGTAAAAGCTGTCAATAGTAGAGAATAAGAAGTGGAAGGGAGGAAAACGAGATTCAAAATTCTTTAAACAATGTTGTGAAAGTCCCATTGGAAATGGCGCGGGATCGTTAAATTTGAATGGTTACCTCGGAAGTGTGAAATTAATGCGGAATGATTATTTTTTCTAGGACTGCATTTAAGTGGACAACGACTAGGTGATGTGGTAGAGGTGTTGTGGTGGGAGCATGACAAAGCGGGCAAATAGAAAGTGATTTCGGAGTGGGTAGCGGGTGGTAAGTAGTTTTGGCTGGGGGTGGGGGTTGTGAGATCAGGAGAAGCTGGCACCTTAGGATGGGGCTCGGTAGGAGAAACAACCTTTTTATAGCTCCCCCGATGGTAAAGGCAGGATGGAGAGGGGGGGCCAAAGAAAATATGGGTTGTGGATCATGAGCAGGAGAGGTTCTCGATACTCTGACAATGACATTGGTTAACCATATAAGACAAAACACATTTGTCCATATGTGCTTTTATATTTTTCCTTTTTGACTTAGGATAAAGGTTTAGGGATAAAAACATGTAAAAGTGTTTTATCCCATTCCGCATATTTTTCCCTTTTACAATGTCCTTAGACTTAGGATAAAAATGGCATAGGCCTATATTTACAAAACCATCTAATTTACCTACCCATAACTAAACTAACATTTTATTTTTTATAAAGGGTGCACTTAGACTAGCTAACCCACATTATTATCTTTTATAAAAAATGGAAAACTATCTAACCTATCCCTTATTTCTCCTATTGATTCAGATTAAACAATTGAATCAGTGTCATTTTATACCTAACTACTAATTTACCAAGATTAGACTGTTTGGAAAATCTTTATTCTCTAACCTAATTTATAGAAATTTAAACAAGTTTAACCATGACTACACTGTATGATTAAACAAATAGCTAGTCATTGTGGCATTTTTAACAAGTTGCACACAACCTTTAATTGACAATGATGAAGAAAACTAAATATCAATAGCGTCATCTAGACTTGCAACACTTTCAGTATTATTTATTTTTGTTTTTTATTTTGATGGGGTTCTATTTTTCATTCTTTTTCAATATTTTTGTTTTTTCTCTTTTTCCTTATTTATACCCTCTTTTCATTTTTTATTCTATTTTTTTCTTTTAATTGGAAATCATTAGCAGAATGAAAAGTATTTACAATATAAGATTCATGAGATACAATACTCAAATACCTTGAGATCCTATAAATTATATGAACCTAACAATGGCTCCAGCTGGGGATGACACTCTCCCTGTGAGGTGCCAAGAACATTTGATCAGTAGCCTTGAGTGTTCTATTTCACTAATATCCACACCTGATTTCCTTTGTTCCAGTACTTATGGTAACATATCAATGGAAGCTTAGAGCCTTCTATGTGGGATTCAACTTCTATTAATAGGTCACCTAATCAAAATAATAAAGACAATGATATTTACAATAAATAAAGTTAGAAAAATTTCTATTTCTTAGAGAAATAATGCTTCATCATTCTACCATTCATAGGTCCACCAGGAATTTTTGTCCCATCTATATTTTTGAGAAAAATTCATTGTGTCCTATGAAAGCATAAACAACATAAGGTCCCATCCATAATTGTCAAATTTTCTACGCTTTCCTTTGTCCTCTCTTATGGAATCCCACTTTAAAACTCTATCACCCAAGGTGAAATCATCTGCTTTAGACCTTCTATCAAAGACCTTTTTGACATTCTCCTGGATGACCTGAGCCTTATTATAGACTCCTTCCTTGGCTTGATGCAAATGGATTGTTTGAGTAATTCTCCTTTGGATGTCATTAGGCTCAACTTGCAATTCCTGAATTATCTTCATGTCTGGAACTCCCAAAGAGGATGGAAAAAGAACATCCATTCCATAAACCAATTGGGATGGTGACATGCCAATCGATTTATTTGTTGTGAGCTTATTGACCCAAAGTGCATTTATCAACTTGTTGTGCCATGACTTTTTGTTCTCTTCTAACAACTTCTTAATAATGTTTACAGACTCTTATTTGAAGATTCATCCAACCTATTACCCTGTGGATAATAAGAAGTTGAATGTCCCAAAGTAATATGGTATTTGTTGCAGAAATCTATCATTTTCTTAGATTTAAAAGCTGCAACATTATCTGTAATGAGCTTGTTTGAACAACCAAATCTAGACAAGATATTGGTTTCTAGAAATTTGATGATGACAACATCAGTGGCTAGTCTGGAAGGTGTGGCCTCAATCCATTTGGTAAAGTAATCAATAAATGCGAGGATCCATTTATGTTGGGTAGAGGATGGTGGATGGATTTCTCCAATGAAATCCAATCCCCATTGTTGGAAATGACTTTCGACAGATATGGGATTCAAAGTTAGAGGCAATAATTTTATTTTTCCCTCAAATATTTGGCATTTCTGGCAAGAGGTTACCTTCTTATGAACATCAGGGAAAAGGGTATGTCAGTAAAAACCAGCTCTAAGGATATTGTTAGAAGTGGTTTCCAGTATAGATGTCCACCACAATCACCTTCATGGAATTCCTGCATTTTTCTTTCTGCATCATCTTTCAACAGACACTTTAGTAGAATACCGCCAACATCTTTCCAATATAAAACATTATCTATGATGCAAAATTTAATTGATTTTAACTTTATAAATCTAGCCTTTGTCTTAGTTAAACCAGGAGGAGAATTTAAATTGAATAAAACAAAAATGAGGTCTGTATACCTGGGTGAGGTCATAAAAGACTCATCTAATTGTGGAGTTGCCTATTCCTCTTTATCATCTAATGCAACTACAAAGTTGATATCCAATGCATTAAAGTTAGATTCAACCATCAATTTAGCTAATCCTTGTCCTTTAATAAGCTTGGATGGCTTGATTTCCATGTCATACTCAAGAATGATGGCAAACCGTTTGCCTCTTTTACCATCTAGTCCATTTTGGGTTAAAATAACCTTAACCACAACATTTGGGACATAGGCAATTATGTGAGAATGGAGGATATACACTCTGAAATCCTTAATTTCTTTTATCAATGCAGAGGCCTATTTCTCCATTATATTATACTTGAGTACGACATCCCTTATAGCCTTGCTAAAGAAAGAAATGGGTTGTTCATATCCATCATCATTTTTTTGGAAAAGGACAACTACAACGGTGTGTTCAAAAGCGAATGAAAATATTATAAAATGCTTAGTAAAATCTGGATTGATTAACACTAGTGCTTTTGTCAATGCTTGTTTAACTTAATCAAATGATTGCCTAGCTTCAATGTTCCATCTAATTTCTGAATCTCTTTTTAGAATCTTTGTTATGTTTCAGAGATGTTTTGCTAGGTTAGGGATAAATCTTCTTAGGAAGTCTATTCTACCACTAAATGATTGAAGTTCCTTAATGTTTCTAGGATGATTGACTTTTAGAATAGCTTCAATCCTTTTAGGATCAATTTTAATACCTTCCTTAGATATGATATGACCAAGAAGTTTTCCCTCTTCAAGGCCAAATAGTGTTTTCTTAGGAATTTAGTGAAATCTTAAACCTTCTGCATTTCTCAAATACTCTTCTTAGATGTAACAAATACTCATGATCAGTTTTAGAATAAATAGTGATGTCATCTAGATAGATCCCTATAAACCTACCAATTTCATCAGCAAAAGCAATATCCATTTATCTTTGAAATGTAGCACGAACATTCATTAACCCAAAGGGCATCTTCACATACATGAAGATACCTAATGGAGTAGTAAAGGCTATTTTATCTTGATCATCTGGGTGGACTAAAACTTGATTATAACCCGAGAAACCATCCAATAAAGAAATCCTAGAAGTCCCAACTACCTTTTGTAGAATATGATCCATTTTTGTTAAATGGTAGTTGTCCTTTAGGGATACTTTATTAAGGTTTCTAAAATCTATGCACAATCTGATTTTACGTATTTTCTTCCTAGTTGGCACAATATTGGGAACCCATTTAGAGTACCTAAGAGGAACTATTATTTTAGAGTCATACATTCTTTTAATTTCTTTCTCAATTAAAGGCATCATAACTCGATTTATTCTTCGAAGTTTTTGTTTAAATAGTTTCTGATCGTCTTTAATTCGAATTTTGTGTTGTATAATATTTGTATCATATGTTTTTAGATCTTCATAGCTCTGGGAAAAAATATCACTGAATTCCTTGAATAAAATAATGTATTTTTTTTTCCAATAGTTGGGAGTGATTTAGACAGTTTCATGATTTTGGGGTCTTTTTCACTGCCTATGTTACAGTCTTCTATTGCTTCTCCTATGGGCTCAATCATTGAAATCAAATAATTATTCTACTGGAACTAGAACTCTAGGTAAAACATTATCCTTTAGCTGAAGTTTTTTAAACTCTTCTTTTTCTGGGTCTATTTCAAGCAATCTAATTTATTTACAACTTTATCTATGGGTGTATTTACATCTAAGTTTTCTAACTGCCTTTCTAGATTATAATGTACAACTATTTTATTTTCTACTTCAAATTCCAAATCTATACTATCATCTTGAAATTCATCTTTAGATTGTAGAAAACTTTCAATTTGTTTATCACTCCCAAACACCTGCCAATACTTCATATTATCTGGTACAGCTGGTCATTGTTTCACTTCCACTGTATATTCTCGATTAGGGTAAGGCATTTTACAGGAGCTGGCTGAAAAAGCCAGATTATTTGGAATGATATTTTGTTTTCTAGGAATTGTAGAAAGATCATATTCAAGGAAACTCTCTAGAAAATCAAGCACAACATTTCTATATGCTCTCATTCTAGGGTGTTTAGCTGAATACTCTTTTTTTTTTTTTTTTTATTTACTCAGTATCCCCTTGAATGGATATCCTCTTGGCACCTACTTTTTTCAATAACTACAATCCTAATATAAGGGCTTCATACTCTGCTATGTTATTGGTACATTGAAAATTAAGCCTGCATGAGTGACACTTGGCATGATTGTTTCCTACGTTTACCACCCATATTCCTTCTCCAGAACCATCTTTTCTACAAGATCTATCAAAGCTCATGTTCCAAAGCGGTCAAGGAAGAGTGTTGGTTCTATTGTTTGTGTTTGGTTTTGATTTGTTTAAGAAGTCTCAGTTTCAGCTTTGATCACCTGAGTGTTAATGTCTTCATAAGGATAAAGAATGAAAGAGTCCAAATCTAAGTGGAAAGAGTAAAGAGGATAGCTGTGAGGCTTGTCTTGACTACTCACCATGAATTTCATCAAAGTTTCCCTATATAATCTTCTTTACTGCCAAAAAAATGGTATGGTGGCAAGGGTCATATCCATCCGTAGGGTACCTTGTAATTTTTCTCCCCATGAGCATGACAACAACATGCCATACTTAGGGGGAATATCTACAACCACTATGTCCATTACTAGACTTTTGGCAGGGATTTGAGCTAAAGTAACACATAGGTCTTTGATGAGACCTAGACATCTTACTTTGCTGAAATCAAAGGAATACAAGTATTTATAAGGTCTGGTAATATCAAGTCCTAGATTCTCCATAACAACTTTAGGCATTAAATTGTGGGAAGCACCTGAATCTAACATAGCATTATGTAGAATATTCTCACTGATATTTAGGCTAACATAGAATGGAAGAACTCCTCCTTCCTGTGGGTTGCCCTCAACTTCTGGTCCAAATAAGAGTTCAAGCCAGTCATCATTTAGATTTTTAAAGTCTTTGTTTTCCCCTATATTTAGAGCTTTCATGACTTGGGTTCTATACATGTTTTTGTTCATTAACCCTATTAGAGGAATAGGCGTTTTCAGTTTTGCTAGTTCATTCTTGATGTTGAACGATGTTTGAATCTTAATTAGGTTGGGAAGTTCTGATTGATCTATAATTTCTTTTGTTATAGGCTCTTTTCATTGACTAGGGGTTGGGATACTAGTTTGAGTAATTTTAGAAACAATGTCAACTGTCTTTTCGACATAAATTTCTACTTTATTTTTACCAGAATTATCAACAATTTTCTTAGGAATACTTTTTGTGGTTTTCCTAGGATCAGTTTCAAAGGATTTTTTAGCAAGATTATTAGATTTTTTACTATTGAGAGTGTTTGAATTATTTTTACTCTTAAGTTTATACTGCCTATAGAATTCCATGATGTCATTTTCAAAACCTTGTTTATATTCATTGGATTCTTCAGAGTCTAGTGCAATTTGAGCTAGGAGAAAAAGTTCTTGCTCCTCTTGGGTAAGAAAAATTGTTTCATCATCATTTATTCCCATCATATTTATTTGATTATCATCCAAACCTTCAATAATATTACCCTCATCATTGGTGTAATTTTCCTGAAGAGGAGGCCGAACTTGCTGGTTTGGACCCTTTTGTTCTCATTGTTTGATCTGCGGAACATTCCTTCTAAATTTTTGGTTTCTATTTTGAGGATAATTTTGGTTCTCTCTATTTGAGTTTGATCATTTATGTTTACTCTTTGCATCATCGTTTCCACTACCCTCACTAGGTTATCAATTTTATGATTAGAGGTAGAAGTGGAAGGCTCTTCTTTAATGGTAACCTTGCGTTCAAATTTTAGTTTGGCCTTTTTGGCTAAGATGTTAGCTTCAACTTTTATATCATTAGCTTTCATTTCTTCCATAACAACTTTAGGTATTAAATTGTGGGAAGCACCTGAATCTAACATAGCATTATGGAGAATCTTCTCATGGATATTTAGGCTATCATAGAATGGAAGAACTCCTCCTTCCTATGGTTTGCCCTCAACTTTCGGTCCAAATAAGAGTTCAAGCTGGTCATCATTCAGATTTATAGAGTTTGTGTTTTCCTCTTTTTTAGAGCTTTCATGACTTGGGTTCTATACATGTTTTTGTTCATTAACCCTATTCAAGGAATAGGAATTTTCAGTTTTGCTAATTCATTCATGATGTAGAACGATGATTGAAGCTTAATCAGGTTGGGAATTTCAGATTGATTTATAATTTCTTTTGTTATAGGCTCTTTTCATTGACTAGGGGTTGGGATACTAGTTTGAGTAATTTTAGAAACAATGTCAACTATCTTTTTGACATAAATTTCTACTTTCTTTTTACTAGAATTATCAATAGTTTTCTTAGGAAGACTTTTTGTGGTATTCCTAGGATTAGTTTCAAAGGATTTTTTAGCAAGATTATCAGTTTTTTTACTATTGAGAGTGTTTGAATTATTTTTAATCCTGCCTATAGAATTCCATGATGTCATTTTCAAAACCTTGTTTATATTCATTGGATTCTTAAGAGTCTAGTTCAATTTGAGCTAGGAGAAAAAGTTCTTGCTCCTCTTGGGTGAGAAAAACTGTTTCATCATCATTTATTCCCATCAGATTTATTTGATTATCATCCAACCCTTCAATAATATTACCCTCATCATCAGTGTAATTTTCCTAAAAAGGAGGCTGAACCTGCTGGTTTTGACCCTTTTGTTCTCATTGTTTGATTTGGGGAACATTCCTTCTAAAGTTTTGGTTTCTATTTTGAGGAGCATTAGGAATAATAGTCTAAGATATTACAGGTGAGGAATTAGAGAATATATAATGAATAGGACTAGGTGGTTGTAGATTAACAAATTAGGAATATTGGTTGGACAAAGAAGCTGCCACAATAGTTAAAGCTGAAAATTCAACAGATTGTTGAATATAAGCCTTGTCAATGGCTTGGATCAAAACCAAAACTAGATCATGTGATTTATCAAATTGCTGTAGGGATTAAAGATTAGGATCTGTTTCAAAAGGCTAGGTTTTGGGTATATATGGTTGCAGTATGGCTTTATCAATAACAGTCTGATCTACAAAACTCTCAGATTTTGATTTAAACAAACTATGCTTGAAAGGCAAATCAAACTCTATATCTTGAATAGTTTCAAATTTATTTGGAAGAGAGTTAGGCCTTGACAAAGGACTATTCTCATGAAGAGAATTGAACCTAGACAAAGGACTATTACTACCTTGACTTCCTATAAAACTTCTCTTTCTCACCAATTTCTCTAGATTATCTACAAATTTAGCAAGGTTGGGATCAGGGTGAGCTCTAGTGAAAATTATTTTTGGGAGCGAGGTCTATTAAAATTCATCACACAACTTCATAAAATTAAAATCAATGACACACTAAAATATATACAAGATAACAACCTCAGATCATGTATTTCATAATGATATTTGAACTTTAATTGATAAAAATACTGATTGAATACCAGGGAATAATGAATTTTCAATCCAAAGAGTTTTCTTTCCCCAGTATGGTTACCACTATGTTGCTGTTCTGTATTTTTTAGGTTGAGGGAGTAAACACATATGACAACATCAAAACCACTTTGGAAGCTGGGATCTAGCCTTGCCTGCTTTAGAGAAGGATCCATTTGTAGAATTTAGCTCTATTTTAGTGTAAATTTTAGGCTAGTTAAGTTTATATTGTTTGTCTTGATGTCATTCGTTTGGTTGATTTAAGTGTTATAATTCCATTAGGATATGGAGTCTAAATATTTAACTGGATTTAACATCAAACTTTAGAGGAGTTTCACAAGGCAAGCTAGGTTGCACTATTTGGATCTTAACAGAAATTTAAATGGATTGTGAAATAGCAGAAGTGTAAGGTTCAGTAGAAATTAAGGAGCAATTAATAATTCCTTAATTTGACTTTAGTAGAAAACATGAAAATTATTAACAACCAAAATATGGTGCTCTAAATAACAAATCCTATTCATCGTAGTTTCTGTTAAATAATTGAGATATTCAGAATAAGAAAGAGAGAAAAACAAGGTTTAAACAAATAAACATAAGGAACACATCACCATTTGGTACACCACATGAATCCTGTGAAAATGCACCTGTAGTATTGATGCTCCAGCCACTTTGAAAATTTACAATATGCAGAGGAAATTACACTCATAAATCAACCCTTAATACTTCAAACAATGAAGTATTTACACAAAATAACTACAAAAAATGCAGTAAAAACCGACAATGTATTACTATCCTAATTACATACAATAAGATTTACCTTTGGCAGAAAAATAGGCCATCTAGATAGCTGGAAGGAAAGGTGGCTCTATTTTGGTCAATTCGGTTGCTAAGCCAACTTGAAACTATGCTGCATTGATGTGCTGACTGTTGTGCTGGTAGCTGTCCTACTACTCCTGAATTACCTTTTTAATCTAGTAAATCACAAAGTTCTTCCCATCTCTTTTCATCTAGTATGGTCAATTTAATTACCCTTAGGTAAATTTCATCTTCCTCTATGTATTTTTGAAAAGTTGGCTTCACTGTAAAAACATGTTTTACCTCATTCTGTATGTAGAAGTCATTTGGCATGGTTTCTAAAAATTATTTCGTTGTCGTACTACCCTTTATCCCACTGGACTTAACACTACTTCTGGCCATTTCTTTCATTTTCAAAACATAGTCTTCTTGAGTGATTAACTTACCATTGATTACATAAATGCTGGGTAGCCCTTTCTGGATTAATGCTTTAGGTTTGTTGCAAAACCTGTTTACTCCCAGCTCCAATGCTTCACACCTTTCCTCCAATTGATCAATGAGGTTCCTTTTGGTCAAAAATTTCTTGACTTATAAAATAGTGGTAGTTCTATCATTGATTTCTAATTCTTGAAGTTCATATTTTGACTTAGAATTTAGGAATCGGATAATGTTGGAGGCTTCTATGGTACTTTCTCCAAGCTTCCCTATCAATTCTATCAATTCCTTTTGCTCAAAGATGATTTGGATAAATTGGAAAATATCATTCATAGAGTCTATAATACTCATCCAAATGGTTTCCTTGGATTGGGCCAATGTTTGAACAATTGAGGTATCCCTTTCTACCTTCTACAACTTCTCCAACAGTCTCTGTGATTTTTGTATTTCAGCAAGACAAGAAGTTTCAGCTCTGGCTTTTTGTACTTCAGAGCTTTGAGCTGTCCCTGCAAAGTCTTGATCTCTTTTCACTGGATTGAGATGTTCTCCAGTTTCTTTGTTACATGTTCAAAACTTGTAATATGAGTGGAAAAAGTAGCTATAGTGGATGTTCCTGTTGCTAGAAGCTGAGAAATGTGTATGGCATCTAGGGGGACAATGGCCATCTTCTAACTCTATTGTTTATCCTTTATCATATTCTCCATTTTTGCCTCCATCTATATAATTTGTATGTTCTTCTCTATAATCAACTTCATCATGTCAGCCTTATGTGCTTCATTTTATTCAATGTCATTGGTTAATTAATATTCTATAGCTGACAACTTAAGCTGCTTTCTTAATGTTGCAAAGTCCAAATTCTTCTTCTTGATAATCACCTCTGTAGCATTGACATCTTTAGGATCGTATCCTATCTTTAGCACCAAATCTTCCAAAGACTTGATCTTGTTATCCTTTGCTAAGGAGGATACCTTCTCCATTTTCAACTGAGATTGGATATTGGCAAATGAAACCTGCAACTTGGACAATGACATAACAATATAAGTCAATGTAGAAGATATTATCTCACCATTTTCCTTATCCATCTCCATTTGATCAATGGGATGAATGTCTTTGGTGTTGAACTCACATGTAGTACTCTTGTAGTCTGCTGATATTTTTGGATGTGGAGTTTGGGCCTCAAGAAAGGCCATCTGCATCTTTCCATGCTCTGTGTCAAACAATGATAACAATATGCTCTGTGAGCTGGAGGTTTGTTTCCAAAATTGATTATAGGTACTGTTTTTAAGAATCTCATACCTAAGCTTAATCTCTTTGTACCTATCAAAAATTGTCTTTTACTTCTCTCCTTGGACATTCTATGACTCATTCTCTATTTCCTTTTGACCTTGTGATGATGAAGGTCTAATAGAAGATGTTACAAATTTGTTGCTTGCAGGTGGTGAGTATGTAATTATGATGGCAGTCTGCTCTTTTGTCTCTTTGTCCACATCTTCCCTAGCAGTCAATTTTGTCCTCTTCCCATAACTGATCCTAAACTTTTTGGCTTCACTTCCTATTGTCAATGATGATCCTTCATCTCTTTTTCTTTTACTTTATTTTTCCTGAGGAGTGGGAGTTTGCAAACTAGAAGTAGAAAAGAGTTGTTCTTCAACTTCCTGCAAGGTGTTTTCTGTCCATTCCAACTGATTTGCATACTTTTCTATTTCATGCCTTGAAGTATGCATGTAGGGAGTACTTTTATTTTCTACTCTAAGCTTTGAAATAATGCCACAAGGGTCATAAGACCATGTAAAACTCAGGGTGAACTTCATCTCTTTAAGCATTTTGTCTGCTTCTTCACCTGTCGTCCTGCTATTACAAACAAATGGGCCCAGTTGTGTCTTTATAAGAAACTGTGATTTCTTCATAGCCATTACAAAATGAATATCATCAGAATTTAACATGTGTCTGATGTATTCCATGGCAAAAATCCTCATGGGGAGGTATTTAGGGAGCTTATATGGTGCCAATTCACAACCATAAAACCTAATTTCTGTATAGTTTTGATATAAATACCAATATCAAGTCTTGGCTTAATATGTTAGATGTAGAATTATTTTAATATCTTTACTAATTATGGGATGTATTGAACTGTTACAGATGTTCATGTCTGTGTGAACAAATTCCTCAATAAAATGCTTGTAAGAAAATTCCTACTATTCTTTCATGACCAATGAAGTCTAAAAGATCACTGGTTGCTAGTTTCCTGCATCATCAAGCTTCTACATTGCAAAATTGAACTTATCTACTTGATAGTAAAGGAACATGTAGATTAAAATAAAGGCATAATTAAATGCTTGTTATGTGGGAAATTTTAGAAATTGATTATGAATGCTATCAGCCAAGAATTGACTGAAATTGAATAGAATGGATGGCTTACTTTCTATGGCAAATATGGAGAGGAAACCTAAAATGGGATCATCTACCCACTGATCAAAATAATAACCCAAAATATAGGCAATTATGGATATAATTTGTTTTGCTTGATAAGGGAAGATGGAGGAAGGGTATGGAGGATTCTTCTTAGGTAACTGGGCATTCTCAGGAAATAAGATCTCAAAGGTTTTGGCTCTGGTAGCGAAATCTAGCTTCTGATAAAGCTATGTGAGAGCTTCTAAAGAAAAAGGAGTATTATTTTCCACTGGGGATGCAAGCATCATTTGGTCTATAGACTGAGTAGTAATGGTAAAGAGGATGTCACTGGATGGGGCCATGATAGCTCTTTGGGTAGGGACATAACATGCCTAGCATTTTTGGGTAAATTCAGGGGCTTGGAAGGTCAAAGGGAATATATAATGGGGAAGATTGGACTCCCAGAGCCAAATTTCATCACTTTTATCTACATGCTTGTCCTCCAACAAACATTATAACTCTAAAAAGTCATAGTCACATTGGGTTTAATTAATCTGATAATCCCTATCGGCTTGATGTGGTCTAAATCTATGGAGGGTGGGATCAAGGGATTAACAATTTTATCTTGATTTCTTCTCTTGGGAGGCATGAATTTATTAGTGAAAGTAACAGTAAGAGAAAATATGGCTTACCAAGAATTCGCTGAAGTTGAAATGAATTGTCAGGAGAATAGAACAGAATGCTGACAATTCAGATCAGGGTAAGGTTAAGGGAAAACTCTAAAAGTGGTTGTTGTGTAAAAGCTGTCAATAACAGAGAATAATAAGTGGAAGGGAGGAAAACGATGGATTCAAAATCCTTTAAATAATGTTGTGAAAGTCCCATTGGAAATGGTGTGGGAACGTTAAGTTTGAACAATTACTGGAAGAAGATGAAGATCCACGTAATATTGATATACCAGAATCAAAAGGACATCGCATATTTGTTGGAATGGAACCAAAAATACCAGATATAACACAGCTAGTAAAAACACAGATAGTGAATATTGGGATAGAGGAAGACTCGAAGTTGACGATGATTTGAGACTATTGGGACATAGATATAATTAGTAAAATCACAGAGCTGCTACATGAATACTGGGAGCTATTCACTACGAAGTTTTTAGAAATGAAGGGCATATAGGAGACTTGGGAGTTATGAGGATTTGTCTAAAACATGGCATGAAACCTACGAAGCAAAGACCCAATAGGTTGAATCCGAAATACAAGGAAATTGTGAAGGAAGAATTAGAAAAAATGGTAGTAGCAGGGATCATCAAGCCCGTTGTGTTGGGTTGTGTTATATTCTTTCCATGACTAGCCTATGTAGTTAATCGGGGGGTTAGCAGGGGGGGAGTTGAAGGAATTATTTGCAGGTTTGGGCACAGATTTGGCCTTCAGTAACAAACTTGTCATCCATAGACAGATGGAGAGATAAAGAGGTCAACAGGATATTGGAGGACATATTGAGGATGTATGTGATGCATCAACAACAAAAGTGGGAAGAGTACCTTCCACTGGTAGAGTTCACTTACAACAATGGGTATCTGGAATATTTGAGGATGAGTCCATTTGAGGCTTTGTATGGTCAAAGTTGTAATATTCCCATCAGTTGGAGTGATCTAGTTAATAGGGTGTTGATTGGACTAGACATAGAACATGAGATGCAAGTTATAAAGAAGAATATAAAGGTAGCATAGGATAGGCAGAAGAGCTATGTAGATCAGAACAACTTGTTCAAGGAGTTCCAGGTTTGGGAATAGGTGTACTTGTGCATGAAACTGAAGAAGAGCTCCTTATGGATTGGATCATGTGCCAAGTTTGCGCCATGGTTTTGTGGACCCTTCATCATTATTAAGAGGATTGGGCAAATAGCCTATCAACTTTCACTTCCTCCGATGGTGAAATTCCATGATGTTTTCCATGTATTATTGCTTAAGAAGAATGTTAGAGATGTTGATCATGTGATTGACTGTTCTGTATTGCAAGTGGAACCAAATGACGAATTCCAGCTGGAGCCTCAATGTAAATTGCATAAAAAGGTGTTCACGCTCTAGAACTAAGCAATCAAGCACGTTAAGGTGCAATGGAAGCACTTTGAGCCCAATGATGCTACATGGGAGATGGCGGATCAGATGCGGGCTATGTATCCTTCCTTTTTTTCCAATTCAGACAAAACAATTTTGGTGTGGTGTTTTGGTATATGTCTTAGTATATGTTTTGGTGATGTTGCTATATGTACATATGTAAATGGATGTAAATACCGTCATGAGCTGTTTTATAAAGCTCCAATAAGTGGTATGAGTGTCATGTAATTATGATGTCATGTTGTTATGTTTTGATGTTAGTTTGGTTTTTAGCGAGATGATCATTGTAAATACTGCATCGAGCTAAGTTATAAAGCTCCATTGGCCATATATTTTTCTTACAACAATATTGAGGTTATAGGTGTTGTTGAACACGAAGGATGGTGTTCCCCCAAGGGGGAGGGTTCTGTAACAACCTTGGTGAAAATTCCATGTAATAAAAGTTAATAAGGGGAAACTAATAACCACGGTTTGATGGGATACTTATTCCAAGTTGAAGTTTGGGAGAAACCCTAGTGATGGGGATCACTTGTGATTTTTTAATGGCTATGGAAATTGGCAAAGGCAATGGATAAGGATTTGGAAAGGAAAATGGATTTTTTGGCACATTTAATTAAGAAAATAATGGAAATCAGGAGAAAAGGTAGGTGAAAGGTCACAGGTTGCATGTGAGGAGGAAATTGAAGGAAAATAATGGAAAATGAGGAAAATAGAAGCTTCATTCATAAAAAGGCCTCTGAGGATCAGTTGGTAACATTTTGTTAGTTCAGTTTTGGAGCTCTCTCATTATTCTCTCTCTCTCTCTCTCATATTCTCGGAGACTTAGAGTTTTCTTGGAGCACTCTTGGAGGGTGTGGCATACTTGGATTTTGGAGCAAGAAGGCAAATGAAGAGAATGAAAGCATAAGAGGGCATCGGGATCAGTAGCTACAATGGGGTTTTCTTGCAGGTACCGAGTTGCATGTATGTTTTCCTCACTAGTTTTGGAATGCATGCATATACATGTGGTTTGTTGGTTGTGATCTATCATTGGCATGGAGGATGGTCAGGATCGCCAGTGTTTTCCTAGAATTTCCATTTATTGGATAGCCATGAAGATTGTGGGTTCATTTTCATTATTTTTTTTGGTTGTTTCTCATGTTTCCTTGGTTTGAGTTATTAGTCCTGAAGCCTTGGGTGGAAAAACTCTCTAGACCCTTGTAACAACTTGGGTTGAGTTACTAGTCCCATAGCCTTGGTTGGAAAAATGTTCTTGAGCCCTTGGTGGGTTGAGCTACTAGTCTTGGAGCCTTGGTTGGACAAACACTCTGGAGCCTGGTAAAAGCTGTGCTTTGAGTTACTATTCCTAGAGCCTTGGTTGGAAAAACATTCTAGAGCCATGGAAGGCTTGGATAGAAACCAATCTGATGATGGTTTTATGATGTCCGACTGTGAGGTGGAATCACTTTTGGATGGGTTGAGGTGGTTTTCCTTTGGAAGCCCTATATGGTTTTGGATTGATGTGTTCTATGAGATCCCACATTCAAGCTTGGAATATGGCATAGGGGTGAATGGCTGAAGAGGTATTTGGCTCAGCCATTTTACGGTCTGGTGGAACATGGAAGTCTCATCTCAGGTTTGGATTTTGCTTCATCATTATTAGGTTATTTCTCCTTGTATTTCTATGAGTATTATATGGGATTTTATGTCGTTTATATGGTTATGATCATTGGTATTTCTCCTGCTGTTATGATGGTTATGTATGTGTTTTATGAAAGTAACTATGTATGGCTCTCATCATGTTTTTACTTGTAAATGAATGGGCAATGTATCTATGACCTAATGGATGAAATGGTAGTTGATGTGTTGAGGCATCAATGCTCAGATATGTTATTTACACCTATAGATTACATATTCATGATATGTTTGATGAAATTCCTATAATGGATATTAGGGCTCCAATTAAGGTCTCATTCAAGTATTTATACTATTGTTTCTATATAATTTTACTGTTATGAAGGTGTCATTAAATTTTGGGTAGTGACCTGGGCTCTAGGCCTAAAAATGTGGCTTACATCTTGGGGACACTCACATAGAACTGAGCAAAAAATTCCCTTGACACTCACTTGTAGGAATGTGAGAGAGTCCAGAGGTCTCTGGACACTGGCATGCCCATAGCATGAGAGTTTCGAGGTCAACTGGTCCAAAAGTTTAGTGGGACCTTGGGGCTGGTAGGCCGAAAGGTTGGATTGTTTCCTGAGGGTCATGATGTTGATGTAGGATGTCTGTATGGTGTGTTTTCGTCAGTTCCACTTAATGTGAATTAGGAGGTCGCATCATATAATAGTGGCCTCTCATCACATGTTTACCCTGGTTGGCCAGTTGCTAGGGTAGATGTGGGGTGAGGGTTAAACACACTATTCAAGATTTATCTCAAGTAAGTGAAGCTTTATAGGCTACACCTCTAACTCAACCTTTTCCACCGATGCCTAGTACCTCTCAAGTCCCACTTACCCAAACTCTTCAAGGTTCCTTACAACCTCCACACCTTGGTCATATTATTCATCAAATACAAGTGAATTAAGCATTACATGGTATGGCATAGGTGCAACCCAATCAACCTAACGTAGGGAGGATGCAAAATCCCATAAGGAAACCATATCAATGTATTCCTCAAATGCCTTACCATGGTCATGGAATTTAAACTCATTTGTTTCAACCCTTTCAAGGATATCTTAGAACTCGGAAACAAGGTTATGTTTACCGAGGCTACTAAAATCCCACTTATCCAAGAGATTAGATTCTTATTTCTCGGGCTATTCCACGTTACCTAGGATACCCTCCACTAGATTTTAATTGGTATTTTCCATCTGTGGAAACCCTTGAATTTCCAGATCCAACCACCTCACAAATGATTCCATTTGTGACTCTTCTGTGTGGCTGGTCATTCCTATGAAATTGCCAAGCAATATCCTAGAGTTTAATGGAAATCCTAGACATGACCCATCTACGCATGTTATGACATATCAGTTATGGTGTTCTTTGAACTCTTTAAATGATGATTCAATCTATCCACAGATTTTCTAGCACTCACTAGTATGGAAATAAAGTGGTATATTGAGTTACCACAAGCTTCATTCAACAATTTCAATGCCTTAGCAACCACATTCTTACCCCATTTTCAGCTACCCATTCATTATGAAACTGGGACTAGACTTTTGATCAATTCCAAACAATATGATTCCACTCACATTTACGATCATATTCATGAGTGGAGATGTCATGGTTTTTTGATTAAGACCTTTGTTCCCAATCATTTGTTAGCTGAATGGTTCACTAAGTCTTTGTCATCACCAATAAATGAAAACATTTCTCAGGGAAACGTTGTAACCAAAGATAAAGCCATTTCTCATGCCCAATACATTGATCTATTTTATCAACAATCCAACACACTCTATGATCAAATATCTAATTCTATAAGACCTCAAAATGCTGTTCCACAACCTCCTGGGAAGGAATGACATGTCTTTGATGGCATGATTGGTTCTGCTAGCTAGTAGTGAATGAGTAAACTATCTGGTTCATCTCCTATTGTGGATGCCCAAACCCTGTCCTCCACTGATCCTATGACTAATACTTTCGAGATTAATGTTGTCCCATCCACAAAGGTGAAATCTAATCAAACAAGAAGTAAAAATAAAGTTAAAGGAAAAAATAGGAAAGATAATCCTGTGCAGGACAAACAAAATAACCAGTCTCCTGAAGAAAAACTGAAATGTTGTTATCCTTTCTTAATCTGTAACTAGGAACACTTTACATGGGACTATCCACATTGGGAAAAATTAAATCATATTCCATGCCTGCTTTTTTAATAGACCCCTTTCCTAATCAGGAGACAAACATGGTTGCATGAGATCTCACTTTCTCTTCCTTGGTTATGATGCTTTATTCCACTAAATAAGAAAATAATGTTATGGTGGTTACAAGAAATAAGGACTACGATAATTTGAATCCCTAAATTGGCAAGGCTACTAATCTATGTATCGGTTCTCCTTTATATGATTTAGATGCTACTCCAAATCTGGTTCCAAACAAATTAACTATTAAACCTCCCAAGGGTGTTATTCACAAATCCACATTCAACCCTCATGTGGGAGCTGCAAAAAATTATAACATGGTTGAGGACCTAGCTCAAGCTCCTTTGGCTATGTCAACTCTCAAGGTTTTGTATAATTGTCCCACCCAGAAGAAGGCTTTACTTTCCATAGTTGGAGGCATCAATCCTTTGGATTATAGCCTTGTAGTTTTTAATCATGAGAACCATACACCCAAACTTCTAGTGTAAATGGATTTTATGATTCAGGTTGTTGTACGATGTAAGACTATCCATCACACAATTATGGACGAAGTCACTATGACCTGTATCATGTAACTTTATTATTGGAATTCTCTTGGCTCTCCACAACTCAACCAACCACCTACTACTCTCAAAACTTTTGATGGATGAGGGTTCAAGACTTACAAAATTTTCGGTTAATTACAAGTAGAATTAGCTAGCAAGACAATGTTAGTAGAAGTTGAAGTTATAGAAGGACCATTAGATTATAACCTTTTGCTAGGTTGTACATGGGTGTATGTTATGGTTGTTGTTTCTTCGACCTATTTTAGAATGATTACTTTGCCTCACCAGGGGAGCATTGTGGCCATTGACAAAATCGCTTCTTTGCCAATAATTCTCAAACTACTGGAAGCATTCGTCTCGTGGGTGAATTCCCACTAACTTATCAACATGTCAAGGTTGGATTTCTTAAGGATTTTTCCCTTATGGGAACCTTTTTTTTCCTCCTCCTCCTTATCCCCTTCCTTCCCTCAACAACTCAAACCTAGTTTACTTTATAAACATGATCTCTTCTTGTACTACTCCATCCGATGCTTGGATAGTACTACATGATTTTAATATTGATAATTTTGGTGACCACATGCTGTTGAGTCTTGTTGAGCTCGAGTATGAGGTTATCTATTTGGCCTATTCGACACACTCTAATCTCTCTTCTTTGATAGATTAGGCCGATAATTCATAGGATTATGTCTCATGTTCTTATCCTTTCTCTAATACATTTTCTAGTAATGAGAGCATCATGGAAATCATGACGTGGGATGATGACCATCATCATTCCTCCCTACCTAATACCTCTAAGGATAAACTCGATGACATTATTTCACCAAATGTTGTTGAGATATCTATGAATTATCTATGTATTCATGACATTGATTCTGAGAATAATTTATTGAACACTGAAGGGACCATTCCTCTTAATATTTCAATTAAGCCTGAAATTGTCGAGAATGTAAACATTGGTGTATCTTTCTCTCACGATGAGATTAAGATCTATCAATCTATTTTCCAGGAATTTTGAGACGTTTTTACCTAATCATATGAAGGGATTGTAGCTATTGATCCAAATATTTTTGTACGTGAAATCAAAAAGTATCATGATGCTAAGCTAGTTCGACAATACTTACGTTCGTTCCATCCAAAGAAGGTTGCTACCATCAAAGTTGAGGTTGAAAAACTTTTGCGTAATGGTTCATCTACCTAGTTTCTCTTACTGATTGGGTCTCAAACATTGTTCCTATAATGAAGAAGCAAGGCATGATTCGTGTGTGTCAATTATCAAGACGTCAACCTTGCCTGTCCTAAGGATAATTATTCTACTTCGTTGATCGACCAGATTCTTGATGATTGTGCTAGAACTAAAGTGTCTTCATTTATTGATGGTTTTTCTAGCTAGAACCAAATCAACATTATTCCATCAGACTAACATAAAAATGCATTTATTTGTCCACGGGGCACATTTTCTTATCAAAAGCTCCCTTTTAGTTTGAATAATGTTGGTGCTACTTTCAAAGGGCTATAAACTATGCCTTCCATAACATTAAGCATATTGTACAACCTTATTTGGATGACCTACCTGCTAGCTCGAAACATTGTGAGCATCATCCGATGCATATCAAGGATATATTTTTACATTATCGACATTATAATATCAGGCTCAACCCACACAAGTGTGTGTCTTGTGTTCAGTCTAGTCAACTTATCGGCTTTGTTGTGTCAAAGCAAAGGAATTCATATTGATCCACTTAAAGTTCAGGCAATCCTCAATCTAGCTGCTCCTTCCTCTCTCATTCAGTTACAACACCTTCAAGCTGGGAAGGCTAACATTCTATGTAGATTTGTTCCCAACTATGCCAAATTGACCAAAGGATTTACTTGATTATTGAAAAAGGGGTTCCCTTCCATTGGGATGACACTGCTCAAAATGTGTTTGATGCTTTGAAAGATGTTATGGTTCAGGTGTCATTGTTGGATCCCTCGAATTATCAACATAATTACTTCATGTATCTTGCTGTTGCAGTTACTACGATTTCCACGTTATTGGTATAAGAGGACAATTTATGGGATGAAAATTCCATTTATTATTTGAGTTAGAACTTAAATGTCATGGAAATCTAATGTACTCACATTGAAAAGTTAGCTTTGGAAACTCTCCAAGCTATCCAAAAGTTTCGCCACTACATTCTGCTTCATAAGACTATGGTTTTCTCTCATTGCAACTCAATGAAATACATCTTGTGATGATAATTGTTGGGGGGAAAGTACTCCAAATGGATTGTTATTCTCCAGGAGTTCAATTTGGAGTTCATCAAGTCCAAATCCAAGAAATCCTTAATCTTTGTCGAATTCATCTGTGACCTTCCTTCTTTTGACTTTGAGTCTACCCAAGATGATTCTATTCATGACAAGTCGTTTTTTCCTATTGATTTATCTAATCCATGGTATGGGGATTTTATCATATATCTCTAGACCCATAATTTCTGGCCTAATACCTCTCACTTTGACTAGATACGTATTCGATAGTAGGCTAAAAATTACAATATAATTGTTGACACCCTTTATCGTCGTGGAATAGATAACATTTTTAGATTGTGCCTCACTCATGAGGAGACCGAGAAATATCTAATTGAATGACATATTGGAGCCTATGGTAGAAATATATCTGGTTATGCCATCACTCATAATATTTTGTGTGTTGGTTATCTTTGGCCTACTATGTTTCACGATTGCATTCTCATGGTCCAAAAGTCTGATGCTTTCTAGATCTATGATCATAAAACCCATGCTCGTCCTTCGCCTTTAAATATTGTTATCATTGTTGGACCCTTTGTGAAACAAGGAATTGAATTCATGACATGTAACCCTCACTCAAATGTGGGGCATGGCTATATCATTATGGCAATTTATTATTTTACCAGGTGGACCGAGGCAATGCCATCATACAATAACACTGATAAAACAACTACTTTGATCCTATTAAATCATGTCATTGTGAGGTTTGGTGTACTGCATGATATAGTTATAGACCATGGGAAGTATTTTTGTAATCACATGATGTTTGAGCTTACTATCAAGTTGGGCCTTCACCATTAAAGCTCAACTCCCTACTATCCATAGGAAAATCGGCAAGCCGAAGTGCTTTTTTTTTTTTTGTTTTTTGAAAACAATGCTAAGACACATGATAGGGATCCTTAAAGTGGATTGACACTTCATCCTTTATGTAAATTTGTGGGCATATCAAACCTCTCTCTAGATTTCTACAAGATTCTCACCTTTCCATTTGATGTATGTTCAAGAACAAATCCTTCCTATGAAGTGCGAGATTCCATCTCTGAAACTTGTTGTCGAAATCCTCCCTGCCACTTCCACAGAAGAAGAGGGTCTCTTGCATCTAGCATGCTTAGCTAAAAGCCAGTGCGATGCCATGATGGAAAATTAGGCCCATAAGAAACTTATTAAGGCCCAATACAAAAATAATGGTAAGCCTCATGCCTTCTCGGAAGGTGATCTAGTCTTATTGCATGATTAGGATTCTAATACAGTAGGGTCTAGGAAGTTCAAACCAATGTGGCAAGATCTATATGTAGTGAAATGTGTCCTTACAAAAGGGGCCTATGAGCTTATTTATTATGATGGAATTCCACTGGTGTAACTGAGAAATGGGTTATACCTCAAAACATACTATTCTTGAATCATTTTTTGCATAGTCACTATGTATATATTGTACATAAGTGTGTTAAGTGTGCTTGTGGTGTGTTCCCTTCGGGGTTTCTTGCTACCTTTGTTAATCTTGCTTTACATTTGGTTTGTAGATGTTAGTGTCCCTTCAACCATATGTTGGTTATGTTGATGGTGCTAGTCATAGTACTTAGAACCTTTCCTCCACAACGTGGGTTAGCTACGCTCTGAATGGCGAGTTAGTGAGTTTACAAGGGATTTTCTAGCAATAAAATATTTGAATATAACATAGTGATCAAGCTATTGTCTTATGTTATTTCTCATGGCATTCACCATATGGTGGTCACACTTTACTCATAGCTTGCAGTAATATATTTGACTAATGTCTATTCAGTAAGAAGTCCAACTATGCTTCATATGTTTTTAATGGTTCACCTTTTGGAAATACATTTTGATTATATCCAATATCAAAACATTCCTATAATTCTAAACATATTAACAAATGCATTAGCGAATCATGTTTTAGAAAGACATTTGTGACATATGTAAATTAAATTCAATCCACATCATATACATTGAATAAGATAATAGAGCAAATAAGAAACAATGATAAATAGATAACTATATATAAAAGTTTGGTTTTACAAAAACTTGCATTTTAGACACATATGGCCACACAACCTATCATATCAAAAATGCATGTGGTCAAAATATGGCCTCCTATTGTACTAGCCCTAATGGTGCTAAGGTAATAGACAACTACACAAGATAATGTGCTCAGGCACCTATTGTAGCAGTTGCAACACCCTCCAAAATTTTGGCTTCCACTCAAATTTCAGAGCCTTACTTGGTTTTCCTTTAATGGTTTCAAACACTCGAGCTCATTCCTTGAGTTCCTTCTGAGTCTTTTCACCCTTTTTCTTGCTTAATTAATTTTTGTCTTTTTGCATGTTGATTTCTTTGTCATGCTTGCAATCATGTTCTAGTAATTTAGAAGGTTTTTATTTGTGTGTTTGGGTTGTCTTAACTATGTGAACACTCGTTGCACTCACACACAATGTTGTAAGAACTATCGCACAAGTGTCATCAAAGTCATCCAAAGGTCTATCCCAAGTGTCACACTTGTCACTTTCAGCTCTATACAGTGCTAGAAAGGGTCATGATTTGGTATGTTATCCTGATGATCAATTTGTCATGTTTTCGAAGTATGCTAAGTGTGTGATTACAATGTCGAGTCATCACAAGTTCACTTGTTTCTCGCACTTAGCCATTTTCCTGAGAATTTCTCCATTGAAGAACTTCAGTTTAGTGGAGCCTAATTGAGATGCGCTTCGTAGAATCAACGCTTAGTGGTGCTACTATGCTCTCTATAACTTTGTAGTGCTTGAGGTTATATTCTAGGTCAGTTGCACTGTGCAATCCCAGAGGTGATTAGACTGTCTTCCTCAATAGAATTCTATAGAGACTACCTCACTACCTATCTAAACTGCACACTGTGTAAGAAAAATATTGAACGTCCCTCCTACTTGTTGGAACCCTGCATTTCACAGAGACTTGAGCCTACATTGCTCCCAGAATTTGCAGAGATATTTACTCCAAGTGACTTCCCTTAGTTGGGACTCACTGATCTCAAAAAATTTCGCAGAGTTTTCCTTGGGTCCCTCTACTATCCTTCCTTGTCTTCCCTCTAGAAACTAAGTAGAGGTGTCCCTCAAAATCCCACCTTGTAGCATCCACTGGTGTCCTTTACTGAGAAGTTCTACGTCCTAGTCGCCTCTATGCAGTTTTCCCCAACAGTGGAGGCTATGCCCCAGAGTTCCTTGTCCAAGCCTGAGTTGTGATTTACATAGTCTTAGTGACTAGTCCTCCCTCCCTCTCACCTGGAACTATGCAGTGTGAAGTTACTAGGCCCTCTCCCAGCCTGTCATCTGTCCTGGGCCTGGAACACGGAAAAAAATGCATCATGCTAGAGTATGCGGTTTTGGATTTGATGTCATCCCATCATGAGTGAATTGCAGGTAGAAGTACACTGATAGATCATGGTAGGATGATGAATGGGATGAAGAAGGAGTGCACATCCTAGAAGACTTACTTGCAGCTGGACGGATGAACAAAGCACATCAAGCAGCAAACAAAAGGAACACATGCATGGAACCATATTACAAGACCAAGACCATCGAAGACCCTACAACACCAACCCATGCAGAGGAGAAAACAAAGCACACCCAAGAGTACATCCATCACTTAGCAGCGCAACAACTTGACATTGACACCACAACCAACCTGTACATGTCAGCAGTGTTGTGTCAAGTTATATTATGAGTTGTCAAGGCCACATCACCACATGGGCCATATCTATTGTAACATTTTGTATCTTTTTGTGGAAGTCCAATGGATGCACACAAGAAGTTGAAGAGTCATGTCAATTGAAAAGTCATGTCAGTTGAAAAGTCATAGGAAGTTCAATGGTCATGAGGATAGTCCAAGAGTCACAAGGGTCAAGAATCACCCTTGGCTATATATACCATTCCCATTCTATGAGAACGGGCTTTTCACCTTCGCTCCTCCCACATAGCCTTGAGAGTAGAAAATTAGTTATTTGAGGAGTGAGAAGTGGCTCCAATGTCCCACTTCTGGGACTAGTGATGTATGGTGTATAACTGTGTCTTGGGACTTTTTCTTAATTAAGAATCATGTTAAGGCCAACACGTTTTCATCCATGTTTTGTAGATGTTTGTAAGGCTATTCTTTAAAAATTTGTAATGCATTTTGTTTCACATGTACTAAGATAGTTGAACTACTTCAATTGTTCTAGTACTTACATTGTTGGGAATGTGTTGTATTGGTTATCACCGCTGTCTCATCCCTGTGGACTACTCCGTAGGATACTAGACATACCACCTTTGTGTATTAGATATAACCATTGTGACACCCTTGTGGACTACTCCGTGGGATACTCGACAGGCCATCTTTCATTTCTGGTTATAATGATCATCACATCCATGTGGACTACTCCATTAGGTGGTGTATGTGTTATCCCCTTCACTTCGGTTTTGACGACATTTGCATGCGGTGTAGACATTCCGCTGCATGTTGGACATACCTTTCTGTTTTACATGTGTCTCTTCCTTGGTGGTACTATTATCTCTCACTTAGAGTCTCACTTTACTCTCCCCCTTTGGAGCAAGAGAACCAAGACACGAGTTACATTATGCACTCACTAGGCATACTCACCTCACTTTTTCAAGACACCAGCATAACACTCTCATGTGCTGAACATCAAGAGCTAAGGAAAATACCTAAGTAAATGGAAATTTTTCCATCGTACCAAATGGAACTACTACACCAAACGCTGTGATGTCTAATTGGGACTTCATACCGAGGAGATCCCCTAAATGTTGGTGGGTCCAGCACCGTCAACAACAACCCAATGGTGTAATGCTACAATATCATAAGAATATGATTGACCGTAGTCTCTGGTATGCTTTGGGTTAATCCCTCAACATTTCGATCGAAGTCGAGAAGAATCTAAACCACATCTAGATCTTGCATCTCTTCCCATTCCCTTGAAGAAACCTATGCTCTAACCTATGCTTGTAGTGGTTCTCTTGGATGTTGAATTGAAGATGAAACCATTTGTTGAACATTCCCAACATATGCATTTAAAGTCAATAGTTAAGCTTTGATACATAAAAAATAACAAAAACAAACTATAAAATGTAAAAGTAAAAAAACATTCAAAATGATTTTGTTTTACCTATGGAACCCTATTTCTTGCCTTTAGGTAGCAAGAGCTTTGGGTTTCTGTGGAATTACATCCCAAATTATGGATAATCTTCAATCATAACGAGTTGTGTTCACAACCATCGAAAGAATATAAGTGTGAAACTCATGGAATAAGGACCTTCATGTCTAGTTATGAGATCTAGCCATTGCCTCATCCATGGAGCTCTGGGATTAGGAATCTCATGAGATATATGTTGAGTATGAAACATTGGAATTATCTCTAAGGAAAATGAAATAAAGATGGAACCATATCCAAATTTGTTTATCCTTCCATCCTTTTATTTAGTGATTTTTTCTCTCATGTTTGCTAACACCCCTCACTCCAATTGAACATTATTGGTTCTATTCATTCTCATTCATATTGCATTTGGGACATTTTATCCAAATGCATAGTAGCACTACTAGCCAATCTAGCTATGATAAAAGGGATTCTCTTGAGAGGAATACATAACACATCCTTAGTCTTGATTTCCCCATATTTTCTTGACTAGGAACAAGGTCTACAATGTGCAGTAATATAGTCTTTCACAGTCTCTCTCACCCTTCTCAAACTAGATAATGAGATAGGAGCTCCTCTCCTTGATAAAATTGTCAAGAAATAAATATCTTCCACCTATATGTTGAGCAAATGTGCTCCAATCCTGAAGCATTGTGCTTGAACATCCCATGCTATGACAAGATAGTCCAATAATTCTAACTATGCTCCCATCCCAGGAATCCAAAATAACTTGAGAAGCCCACAATTTCTCAATGCTTGAATACTTGTTGGATCATTGGAAGCATCCATGTCTTAGTGTTCATGTTCTCTTTCTGGTGAAATCAAAGCTATTTTTGTTCTGATGGATACGTAAAATAAAACAAGAAGAATCATCTAAACAAATAGCACGAAAAAATTTGAGAAAAAATTCAGTGAAAATAGCAAAACAATTTTTTGAAATGTGCCCAGTGCACCCTGCTAAAGGAGGAAAGAGTTTTGCATCATACCCTCCCTTCTTTGGAAGGTGCACTGAAATGCTCTTCCCAACTATAATTTTCTTGTCCTAGTGCGCTTTTCGACATTGATGGGGTGTGCTGGAGCTACGACACAATATTAAACCCCTAAAGCACTCAAATCTCAAAAAATTATGCATGAAACCAAATATGGAAACCGTGAGAAGAAAGACGAAGGAAAGATCTCCTATCTAGAATTAACGACACTCGAAATGGTCCACTATATTGGTCATAATCATTTAACGAAGTTTGAGGGAAAAAAGTGCTCAAAAATCACTCACCAAGAGGTAAAAATGCAAATGGTAAAAATAAAATTACTTATTATTATTATTATTTTATTATATTTTAATATTTTGACCTAAATTTAATTTTACCACAATTGCATATATTTTTAATCTTTTGATGGTGTTTTTTTCAGGTTAACAGCTATTTGAAGGATTTAATAACACTTTTGAGCCAAAAAATATCATTTTGGTGAAGGAGCATACTTTTATCACTTTTTCGGGCCATGTAGCTCTTGGAAAAGGAATCCCATGTAGTCTTCTTTCATCTCTTTTGAGACTCTGTAAACATGAAAAGATTACTAAATACATGTCTTTTCAAACTCATTAAAGTAAATGAAAGGGCATATACCCAGTATAAGTTTAACCCTTTTTTGGACATAAATAGAATATTTACGAAAAAGGTATACCTTAGTCGAACATGGCTAAGAGGTTCTCTTGAGTATCATTTTCTACCTCTTTAGATCCAAGAGGAAATTTTACAAAAAGGGACCTTTGGAGTTTTATTTTTTCACCTCTTTTTCAAACTTTCTAAACATGAAAAGGAAGTTGAGTTACACCTCCACTAGGCTCATAAAAATGCCAAACAATGTTGGAGTCATCATGATAGGACCAAACCATTACTTCTCATGGTTCATTAAAAATACTCAGAGGGATTCATCTGAAGGATGAATTTACATATCAAGCATATGTTATCCTCCTCAGACTTGTCAAAAATAAAGAGGTACCAACCAGAAATGGTTGGAAAATTGGGAAAATAGGGTAATTAACCTATATATAGTAGTGAGCCTCTCTTCAACATGCCACTCTCTCACTTCATCTCTATGAATGTTGGGTTGGGAAATCTACTCGCCTATTTGGTTCATCACACTGTATGAAAAGCCTCCATATTTGGTTTTCGGTCAATGCTTCCAACTCCATAAAGTGTCACTGATATGTTCAAGAGAAGCCCTTTAGTTGATATATGCTATGATACTCTTAAGCCTTCATTTCGTGTCTATCATTCTTGAACCAGTTCCACATCAACAAAATTATGTCTCAAATCTTAATACCCATTTTGTGTCATTTATGAGGGATACATCAAGGCCCTCCCGTGAATGGTCAATTTCTATCAACGTTAGTTAATTATCTTGGAATTTGACTTAGAAACTCCCTTCGTTACCTTGGGTCTTGCATACATCAATAACAAGTTTCCTCTCTCTCGACAACATTTTTTTCATCATTGGCCTTCAACCAATGGATTTTGTGTGGTGTTCAACTTCAAATCATTCATTCACACCATAGGAATTGTACTATGGTACCTTGAGAGACATTAACATCATCAATGGTTTCTCTCACATATGTCAACATATGATATCATTGGTTGGTAATCAGATGGTGTCTACCATGTTCGAATTCAGCTCATTTATTCACATGGCTAGAATCGTACATTGGACGATCGAATGAACAAGATAGAAGACCTCAGATCCAGTTTCATTCATCTAGGTTGCGATTTCAAGATTGATATGAGATTACAAAGTATGATGGCTAGGATTAGTCAGACAATCATCCAAGAATGGGTCCACTCTCTGTTATCGATGGACGAGACTTATTGATCATTGTACATATAATGTTATCTTATGTACTGAGCATGGGTATGAATCCCTCAATAATGATATCATGATGAAAATGTATTATAACAGATGCTGATCTCAACTAGTTATTCTTGATCCAAACTTGTCACAAGGTAAAGAATTTTAGTCACCAGTTGTCACTTATGAATTTGTACATTAAGGGGTAATCTGTTATAGGCCATTTTTTCACATCTAGTCAATAGGACTAAAAAATAGATCAATCGATATCCATGAACATGTTGTCATCATCCATTCACAAATCACTAAGCATGGCCTCTCCAAAAAGTCTAATTTTCTGGGACAAATTTCTTAAAAACACTAATTTTAGCCCCTGTGCACCTTGCCTCCTTAGCCACCTGTGTTTAACGTTGGTTTCATCCTTGTTCATCTGTGCTGGTCAGTACTTGTTGCTCCCTTTTGTAGGTGTGTTGCTTCTAGAAATTTGGGAAAATTAAAAAATGTTCTGAAGCATCCTCTTCCAGAAGCTTCCAAGGATGTTTTAGCTATTTGCATGGACAAAGAGCTCGAATCCTATATGATCCTATCTTGGAGGCTTCACCTCTTATCCCTTAATCTGATTCTCCCATCATATTTGGATCCCAAGCCTATAAGGGAAAATCCTAAACTACCACTCTTCTCCTATAAATTCACTGCCATCCATAGTGGTAGGGTTGGATTATGGAGATTGATAGTGCCCTTATGTTGTGTCTTTGAACCTAACAGAGTCATCATATTAATGCTTTACGTTTGATATTGAGGTATGATCTGTGACAAGGAAGGATAATTCAACTTGGGGAGACATCTACAAAGTCAACTACTATTTATGGTTGTAAACTCTCTCCTGTATTTGTCAATATAAAGGGTATCTTGTTCATTGAATATATATTTTATATTATGTTACATGGATGTTGTGGATCCTCTTCTTGTTTTAGTCATGTGTGTAGATTCTAATTATAACACTTGGAGCTACGATTGGAGCTTACAAGAGAGAAGGAAGGAAATGCTTGCTTCTGATTCCAGGTGGGATTCTTTCCCATTCTCTAATTTCTCTAAGGAAAAAATCATGCTTTTTGTCTTCTATTTTTCTAGGCCAGACCACTAGACCTAGGGAATTCATCTTTGTCTGCAATCGTGAAAATTTCACATAATAGGGCCAAACCATAGGTTTTATAATTTTACATTCATTTGGTAATCATTAGACATCAATTTTCTTTTGGTCAGAGGGGAAGCTTTTGGTATGTTCCAGATCAGCTAAAATAACCAAGTATGGAGGATTAATATGGTGCCAAATAATCATACACACCTCTATCATGTAGATTGTTTGTGTAAAATGACTGATTATCTTTTATATATGTACTAATTCTCACATGTGGGTCGAACTTAGGGTTGATGTACCATTTCTATATTAGGTTAGGTACACACTAGCTTTCAATAATGAATCTATGACACAATCAGTATTCATTGCTTCTTGTTTGGATTGAATGAATTGCATTAAGCCTCATTTGGATGCTATTAGCACTATCTTGATACCTGCTAATGCAATTCACTTTAAAAGAGGGAAGAGTTCTATTTCATTTCGGAGGAAAGGGGCCTTGTTTGCATGCAGTAGGTTTGTGTCTTTATCTTTGTTTAAAAGACATTACAGTAGAAGTAATGCTGCCAGATTTTCCCCAAGGGTTGTTGTTGTGAAAGAAAAAGAAGTGAAAACAAAATCCACTTCCATGGAAGGGGGAGGTAAAGGGAAGAAGGTAATGTTTGTAGGAGGGGATGATTACTATGGATGGAAGATAGCTCTGCATCTCTAAAAAATAGGATACCAAGTCACCATTGTTTATAGGATTGTTTTCAAGCTATTTTACCAACAACTTGGGATCAAATCTCTAACACCCATTGTCTCAATTCAATGCAGAATAAAGGGATGGAAATAAGTCACTAACGAAAAAATTCATCTCTTTGTGGGAGATGTTTGTGGTTTTGATTTCTTTGCAGAGGTTTTCAAGTCCTTTGAACCCGAGGCAGTCATACACTTTGGAGAACAAAGGTTTCCTCCTTATTCCATGATATATAGAGGAAGAGTAGTCTATGCTAAACATAAAAATGTGTTTGGAACCATGAATGTGCTTTTTGCTATCAAATAATTCAACCAAAAATTCCACTTGGTTAAACTAGGTACCATGGGAGAATATGGAACTCCTAACATTGATATTGAGGAAGGGTACATTAACATTACTAATAATGGTAGGACAAACACACTGCCATATCCATAGCAAGAAAGTTCCTTTTATCATCTTAGAAAATTGTACAATTCTCACAACATAGATTTTACTTGCAAGGCCTGGGGATTGATGGATCCTCAATCAAGGGGTGGTTTATTGTGTCATAACTCCAAAAACTACAAAACACACAGATATCATTAATATGATAGACTATGTTGGTGTATTTGGGACTGCATTGAACCAATATTGTGTGCAAGCAACTATTTGAAATCCTTTCACAGTTTATGGTAAGGGTGTTCAGATACCTTTGTTGTACTTAAAACTCCAATGGTTAATTTTTGGTAAATAGTTGGGTTAGAACATATGGAAAGTATTAAAAAATTAAGATTCACAAATAAGAAACAATGCTTCATAAGGGTTGCCAAAACTATGAAATTATATTCTTTATTGTTACCTCTAATACATTGACAACATCTTTACTTCATTGCTTTCCATAAAGGATCCATTGTTGATCTATTTTTGAAAGGAAAAAGGCTTTATTGCAAATATTTTATTTCATTTAGGTTTTTTTTTCCTAGTTTCATGCAAGTATATATCCTTGAAGATTTCATTGATAATTTCACTTGAACCACAACCAAACCTATCCACCCAAAATTATATTTGTATCTTTGATTCCATAAAATATGTGTTGCTGGTTAGAGCATAGAAGTCGTGCTACAGTAAATCCTCAATTTTTTTTTTTTACTCATTAATTATTAGTTGAAAGGTCACTTTCTTTCATATTTTGAAATTTTATCCTAAGTGTTATGAGTATCCACATTTGAAAGGCCCACATCTGAAATCTATCAATTTCAGATTCTTGAGTGCAATGAAAATTATCACTGGTTACCATAATTTAATAATATGGCCTTTTATATTTTGATTCCCTATGAACCAAAGCATGGTTGATGAAGGGAACATTCATAAGTTAACTATGATATTATAAATTTATGCCCACTTCATTACATATCTTGCATGCACAGACTCCAGTGAATGCATTTTATGACAAGAAATATAGAGCTTAATAACTGCAAAAGCTTGACTTTTTATTATCCCTATTTACTATGTCAATTTTTGGGTCAAATCTTGTAAATAGGTGAACCACACCTGCATATTTTTAGGATGTTGGAGTACAAACCTTTTTTTACTTTTAGTGAATGCATGTCAAGAAGCTTTTGGTTTCCATTTACTTTCTTTACAATGAATGAAACCAAGCATGAACAATGTTTGGGCAATTCATAGACACTCTCATCTGCCAAGTGCAGAACTAAAGATCTCAAGAGGACAATTAAACAAAGTGAACTTGAAGATATAATTTCTAAATAATCAAGTGGTATGTCTTCGAAATTTCAATCTCTATTAATAACCCTAAGACTCAAATAAATATTAATATATCCATGGTTTATCTACATCCATTACAAGCCTACTCATATTTTAATCTCACTTGTTATCTCTTCTATTTACAATGATACTTTTTTCAATAGAAACCAAGAGAGGAGTGGGAACTAATTGTTGCCAGAATCGATGCATTTATGTGAGACACGTATGCATATTTTGTTTTCAAGTTATTTCTTGCCATTTCCAGTATTTTAGTATTCGTTATTGACCATGATTGTGCCAATTTATGAATTTCATTCAAATACTTGTTCTTGCTTATATTAAATTTAAAATTTATTTCTTTGGAAAGATTTTCCCCATTTGAAAAGATATTATATTGATCTTCTCATAACTTAAAAGGGAATTTACACTACACATGTTATAAGTCAGAAAACCAAAAAGTGTTGGTTAACATAGTAGCCATTAGAGAAGGGTATATGTTCTATCAAAATCATCTATGAGATTTTGAGAGAAGAATTCGTATTGTTTTAGTTGAAAATTGATCTCATAAACTAAGTAATGGCAATATGTTGGGTACTTATTGATAAATTAGAATGCTTCTTGCAACTATATTTTGTTTGTCAATAAATTTTCCCAAGACTACATTTGAGCCATATTAAGCCAAAAAAAGAAATCAACATATATGGAGGCATTTTTATTTTTTTCGACATTTTGCATCTAATTCAGAAAAATATGCCACAATCATGTTTTTGGTGTGCAATGACAAAGGTTGAAAGGCTCTTGACATTGTAACAAAATGGAAAACCAAATATTAGTCTCAATTATACAAATCGTTTATTTTTTATTCCAAGCAAATAATATAAATTTACATAATCCATAAAGATTAAGTTTCCAACCATAAAAAGAAGGCAAATACTAAGATATGAATTATAACACATCCATTTTAATTTGTATTATGTGAGTATATCACTTTCATATTTCTTTGTACGTAGTTTATAGACAAACTACACCCTATTTTCAAGAGGGCATAACGTTAGAATTGTGCTCCCTCAAATAATTGATTTAAGTACAAATGTTTGAATTATCATATAGGGCCTATATAAATTGAAAGACCCAAGTCTTGAGTTATTAGTGACTTCTCATTTTTTGTTCAAAATGTATGAAACAATTAGCAATTAACATGAAAAGAACAACAACCATTTGTGCAAACTTTGTACGCTGAAACAAGTCAAGTTAAGATTCTTTACATTCAACCCCAGACAAAAGAAATTATTATTGTCGTATTCATACCATTATTCTAATATATGTTTCCAGCTTTTACTTTCAAATGATAATTGGCCATGACTGGTTAATTCTTTCAATTTAGGCCTATGATGTTACAACATATTACTTTTTTGTTGTAACTTTCACAAAAGCCACTGCAGAACCACACATTTTTCAAGTCCAAATGTTGAATTTGTTAGAAGATAGAATTTCTAAGAATTTTGTATTCTAATTTCTCCCTCATCTGACTTACTTCTTTTCAGGTCAATGTAGAAGCAAATTCCTTTTTTGTTTAGTGGAGTCACTAAGTAAATTTTAGGATCATTTTTTTTAGAAATTGGACAACACCACTCTAGGCATTCATTCTACAATGGAACAAATGATACATAATTTGAAAAAGATGATGAAGAGTTGTGGTACCACCTAAATGCTACAACTAAGGTATTTGATTAAAGAACCAAAAGATTTGGTAAAAATTTCTAATTAACATTGAGAAATTTAAAGTAGTTCCATCTAGGACCAAATTTTATGCCAAACACTTGATGCATTTCCCATACATATATTTTCAATATTCCACCATCCTAAGTGTTTAATGTTGAGAATTCAACTATATACCAGAAAAATGTATGGCAATGTGTTTCTTACAATAACTTATCATAAGAAACACAACGTTTTTAGGATGTTGTTAAAGATAACCCCAGCTAAGGAGTCATATGGAGGTACCTTTTGTTCAGGTATAGGAATGTCAATTAAATTATACCAATGCTTCTGTTGAATGAGTGTGTGAAAGAAAATTAACTAAAGAATCTTGAAACTCCAAACAAAAGAGGTTAGGGAATTAACTAATCCTTTGGAGGCATGAATTATAAAACATAGAACACTAGAAAAGTTAGGGAGGTTGGGATAACTTTCCAACATAATTTAATTGATTCTCTACTGAAACATCCCTTTCTTATGCATTATGATCAAGAGGAAATGCTCCCAAAATCATTGGGAATAATTAGTGATCCTTTACAGTAATTCTTCCATCTAATGCATGGATCCATATTACAATAAACTTTGGAACGTATTCCTATGTATTTAGGAAATTAAAATATGTATCCATGTTGAATTTTGAAATCAAGAAACACAGGAATCTCACATCACATCATTTTTATTTATGCCAAATATTTCCTATCATGGTGGACATGACATATGGTAACTGTATTTTCAAAAATTAAAATTACCCCATAGAGAATACAACTGACCAGACCCATAGTAATTTAGTCTTTAAATCTAGCAATGCACTTACGCTTGATTCCCATTGGCACCCTATTTGCAAGTTGCAAGTGCATTTTCTCTTAGGATTCATGGATTCTTAAATGGATCCAAAAATAGTGACAAATCTAAGACTAGCCCATGATCTTATAACCTATGAGTGGCTGTGGCAGATGCCTAGGAACTGTAAAGGGGAAGATAACATTTGAAGTTACCTCTAAAGTCTAAAAGAACCTAAGGATACACTTCAACTACTAACTAAAGTTATTTAACTATTCCAAGTGATTGTTACTAACTCTAAATCCATTGGTTTCTTATGTCATGACTTTCTATCTCATTTTGAAGTGATAACTCATTTATTTTAGTGAACTTCGCCGCAGCAAAAATGTCCTCTTAAAATTAAATGCAGTCCTCTTTCCATGTTTGATGATCTACACTATGTTTTTAGTGGTTGTAGGTGTGGATTAGTTACAACATATTTATTGATATTTTCATAATGTTTGTAAATTTTATTGTAGCTTGATTTATAGTGATCATGGATGATTGAGAGCAAGTGGTATTTCTATCTATTTTTTCTAACCTTTTTAGTTTGGACTATCTGTGAATATATTTTTAATATTTTTTACTTATGTTATCCTCCGAAATTTGAGGGTATGTGGCTTTTACTGAAACTTATCTCCCTTCTCCAAAAATCCTAACAAGGTTCAGAATATTTCCTGGTTATTGTGTTTTTTTTGCAAATAATCGCAAATACATAGAAAAGGGTAAATATTGGTTCTGAAAAATTTCGTAGTTGCACAATAATCTTATTTGTTGCATTCTTATTTATAATAAATAGAAATAATGAATGAACATTGAATGGTAACCTAGGACACAATCTCATACCTTGTTACATCACTTTTTCTTCTTGACTTGCATGTCTTGTCTCTGTTGGTTGCTAAATTTGCCTACTTTTTATCCGCCTTTTCATCCCTTTCCTTCACCTATTTCATGTCTTTGCACGGTTAATTTGTATCTCGAGCAACAAAGGTATATCTATTCGTAATTTCTTTGTGAAATATTAATCGATGAAGCATAGTCCTAGGGGAGCGTTGCTTATGCAACTTGCTAACTCAAGTTTCTTTGCAGATTCAAAAGGATGATGATTAATAGGCTACAATTCAACGTATGGTTATTGATGAGTTAGCAACACTAATCTCAGGATGTTGGCTATAATTATGTTCAACCAATGAGAGCGTGTTGGACCAATGCATTTTCTATGTTTGTATTTTGTTTCTATCTCAAATGATTTCTATGTATTTGTAGGCAGATAACTGTCATAATCTCTGGAAATCATTGATACTATTCTTGTCATATTGAAATGTATAAGCAAGGTTACAAAGGTAGAAAAGTTGGCTGGGATGAAGGCAGTTTTTTAGGGAGAAAATGAAGAGGTATATCAACTTTACTATATGGGATTAAATAAACCATGGCAACCACGACCATAGAACATGAATCAAAGTATGCCTCAAGACCTTTCTATTGCTTTGACATCAATACCTAATTTTCATGGTCTCTCTTCTAAATATTCGAACACATTCCTCTTTGAATTTAACGTTGTATGTTAGCGATATGATTATATTTATGATGCTCAGAAATTGAAGATATTCCCTACTACTCTAAAAGGAACAACTCTGAGATGTTTTATGGGTTTAGGGGGAAAATATATTACAAAATGGGATGACATGAAGACAAATTACCTTGAAAAATATCAGGACTACTGCAAATCTTGAGATATTAAAGAGGAAATCTTTAAGATTGTACAGAAATAGGATGAGAATGTGAAGGACTTTGTGGAACATTCTAATACAATGTGCAAAGGTCAGGCGATAGTGATCTAGATAAGGTATCTTACAAATAATATTTCTCTGGGAACTAAGGGAGGAATCCTTGGAACTTGTGAATGTGGTACGAAAGGGAGATATCTCAAAGGAAGAATTCAACACCATTTGTGAGTTGTGCATCAAATATTCATGCAAAGCTATGAGGCATAAGTAAGTAGTACGAACTCTGAAGACATGCAGCAGTGGGTTTACAAAAGGAGAAATTGGAAACTTGCTGGATAATTTGAGGTTTGATATTATAATCACACTATCCTCACAGCTGGATGTTATAGAAGAAAAAAAAATAGATGGAAGTCGAGAAGGCAATGGCCATTTTCTGCCCTCAATGTAGAAAGAAGTACCCACTAAAGGAATGCCCAATCAATAGTATTGAAACGTGTGCAATATGTGAGCAGGGCCATTCTACTAGCACATGACCATGTCTTCCTGGGATGAAGGCAGTTTTTAGGGAGAAAATGAAGAGGTATATCAACTTTACTATACGGGATTAAATAAACCATGGCAACCACGACCATAGAGCATGAATCAAAGTATGCCTCAAGACCTTTCTTAGTATTTTAATAATTTGAATTTTAGGCCTCAATTTACACCATTTTCACCTTCATGGCCATAATACTATCAGTATCCAATGCCTTCGCAATCATGGTCCCCTCAACCTAGTCCAACCCATTCATGGTCCCAAAGCTAGCATGGGCCTCCTGTTCCTATAGGTCAATTCTCCCAGCCTATGTCCCAACAAAAGATACAACTTTCCTTTAACGCCTCCACCAACATTACTCATCTTTCTCCACAACTTCATGTTCAATCTAACCTGAACCCGAATAATACAGAAGCCAAATAGGATGAGACACTCAACCTTCCTGCATATAATATTTCCACCGCAAAATCCAATGAATTGAACCTTCAGTCTCGTCAGGTGGTAAATACTAAGACTTCACTGATAATTGTTGAACATACAAACGAAGCTCCCTCAAAACTAGAACCTAGAAACTCCTCTAGAAGGAACGGGGGTGATTCAACCCAATTTCCCATGGAACAACAACCTCCTACTCAAACAATCATCACTTGAGGATGCAAACTTGGCCCACCATACCCTGAGAGGCTATCCTTGAGTAAAAAAATTCCCTAACCTGAATTTGATCTCTTGGGGGAATTGCAAAACTTATTTGTAAAATGCCCATTATTATAATCTATTAAAGATATACCGATCTATGCTAAAATGATTAACATTTTTTCTCCAAAATTCCTAGAAGAACACCGAAAGGCCCACCCATGTTCATGTCATGGGAAAATGATCAGATGTAATGTTCGGAATAACTACACTCGTTAAATATGGTGATCTAGGAAACCCAATTCTTACAGTGCAGATTAATTGAGTTGACATCCCAAATGTGTTGGTAGACCTAGGATCTGCAATTAATGTTATAAATTCTACAATTGTACTTACCTTGGGCCTAATTAATCTTAAACCAACTCCTACAGTCCTAGAACTAGCAGACTGATCCATTGTAAGACTAGTAGGGAAGTTGTAAGATGTGACTATTTATGTAGACTCATGGAAATACCCTGTCAATCTTCTAGTGCTGCATACTCAATCTCCAGCGGGGGGGCATCCTTTGATTCTAGGTAGGCCTTGGCTTCCTACCGTGGATGCTTAGATTGGGTATCGATTGGAAAATATGGTGATATCCAATGGGGAAAACACAAAGAACCTTCTTCTTTACCCACTGGCAAAACCAAGCCCTTCAATAAAACTAGGGTATACCTTAGCACAAAAACTTCCACTCTCAGATGAGCCTGAACTTGGAAATGAAGATATTAGACCAATTCTTACTATTGGTGAAGCTCTTTATTTTAAGAATGAAATGGATGATGATGCTATTGGCACATTTATCAATAGTCCCAACTCTGTTTCTGATCCAACCCTCCAGATATTAGAATTTGTTACGAGTTGCACCACCTAGGAAACCATTGAACCCGAAACCAAAGTTGAAAACGTTCCTGTCATCATACCCCATAACAATATTCTTGTAGAAATTGATCCAGGGAAAATGCTAAATGTTAATCCTAATCTCTCACCTTCCTAGGCTGAATAATTGTTGAAAGTCCTTCAAGATCAGAAGGAAGCCTTCGCTTGATAATATACACCACGAAATTACCTAGCTAAGAATTAACACACATTACTTGTAGAAGAGACCTAGTTTAACCTTGCATTTTATTATCTAGCTATTTGGACTAAGTAGGCATGGAGATTATCCTAACAATGCTATGATTGATGTATGCATGCACTAGCTAAATATTGCATAAGAGAGTCTTTTGGTTTTCAATTTAGAAATGTAAATGCTAAGATAATAATATGATCTTTTGCAGGGGATGAAGGTATGTAAAAGCTGGTCCAAAATGGCATTGAAGGGTATGGAAGTCAAGTTGAAGGCCTACCCTAGGATCTAATCAGCATTTATACCCAAAATAGTCCAAAACGGGCCGCTAAAGGGTTTCTCATAGTTACTACAAGATGTCATGGTTTACTATAGGAAACTTAGCCGAAGGCTATAGGAAGTTAGGGAAAGTGAAAGGAAGTGTTGCGAAGATGTATGATGGTAGAATAATGTATGGGGAAGGTGCACACTACCCAAGGATCATCCCAACTCTTCAGGATGGTTGGTTTGCTCAAGGTGGTTGTCCACAGTGGCTACAAAACAAAACTCTGAATTAGTGATTGGAAGGATTGGGTGAAAAGGTGGAGAATACTTAGATGACGCTGGTGGAATGAGTTCCTCCCTGCAGATCAGAAACTCCTACAACAACACATATTATTTTCTTAATTCGTGCATAAATTTATGTAAATGTCAAAAATATGAGTTGAAGTTGAGAAACCGATTTATTGATGGCTAATGGCTTAAATCCGTGGAATGGAATGCTTTCTAATCTACAAGAAAATCAAGAAACCAAAATGACAATTGCAGGTGCTTCTAAGAAATAATACACAATGATCTACTTAACAAGAAATCCTAAGCTACGCAATGACCAAAACATAAATATGTTTTTGGGGCTCCAACAGTGGGGCCCTCAAACCATGATCCCATGAGGGAGATGAAGAAGATGCCACTTTCACAAGATTTTTTAAAGTATTTTCTTTCACTACTATAACATTGATCTACTTCACCAACTAATGGAAGAAAAACTAACCAATCATTCAAAGACTTGTAAATTAACAAAGCAGAGATAACTTCAACAGTTAACCTATAATTCTAATCTAAGAATAATAGAGGGTTGGGCCCTAACTAAAGAGCTTTGACCCTCTGATTCAACTCAGTACTAGATCAAAGAAACCCTTTTCATTATCATCAAAATCTCAAAAATAACATGAGAATAAGAATCACAATATCTTAGCTTGAAATTGCCCCTTGGCTACAATTAAAAGTCGAATCCTAATGAGACCTTAGGCCTTCTTATTTATACAATTGAAGCTACCGACGACTTCTTAAAACTTAGGGAGGCTTGGCTCCTAAACTAGAGATTGACTTGTCTTCAACTATTGTTGGCTTGGGTGCCAATGAACTCAGTTGGCTTGGTTGCTTGTAATTCCGAGTTGATGAGATATAGTGGAAGAATCTTTTATTGATTAAGGAGTTAATGAGGGAGACCAAATCTCCTAAAATCCCTCTTTCTTATCTACTTGGATTTCCTGGACATAAATTAGCCTAAAACTGCTCCAAATCCTACAATTAATGCACATTAGGCCACATGACATAACATTTCACCTTTACCCTTCTCACTAAGAAAAATATAATAAAATATGTAAAGAAAGGTGAGAAATGTTGATTTTAATAAGTTGGAGAGTGGCATTAAGGCCCATATATTTTAATTATTGATGATCCTCATCATCATCCTTGGTAATGGTGCCAAAAAAAAGTGATGAGCCCCAGTATTGTAGCAAGGATGTTGCAACTCTTAGGGCAACCAACTTTACTTTATTAGCCCAGGGTTCGTACAAACTTGGAGGTGACAGTGCTATACGCATAGTAGATGCAACGGTCTACTATTTTAAATTGGGGTGATATACCGCTAGGGTTTTTCAAACCAGCCATCTATTGACTAGAAAGAGGCTAACTACTGATACTAAATGGAAAGCTATCTTCAATGCATAAAGTAAATGCTTTCCTATTTTAAGGAAATGAAACTGCTGAATAGGAAGTGCTATGAAATGACATGAAATTATATAGCTAAGAATTAACACACATTACTTGCAAAAGAGACCTAATTTAACCTTTCATTCTATCATCTATCTATATAGACTAAGCAGGCATGGAAATTATCCTAACACTGCTATGACTGATGCATGCATGCACTAGCTAAATATTGCAGAAATGATCTTTTCGTTTTCAATTTAGAAATGTAAATGCTAAGCTAATAATATGATCTTTTGCAGGGGAGGAAGGTATGGAAAATTTGGTCCAAAATGGTAGTGAGGAGTATGGAAGTCAAGTTGATAGCCTATCCTAGGCTGTGATCATCATTTTTGCCCAAAAGAGTCTAAAACAGGCCACCACAAGGTTTCCTGTAGTTACTATAGGATTTCCTATAGTTACTACAGGATTTTCTGTAGTTACTATAGGATGTCCTGGTTTACTACAAGAAACTTAGTTGAAGGCTATAGGAAGGAAGGGAAGGTCAAAAGAAGTGTTGGGAAGATGTATGATGGTGGAAGAAGGTATGGGGAAGGTGCACACTACCCAAGGATCAGTCCAACTATTCAGGATGGTTGGATTTGCTCAAGGTGGCTATCCATGGTGGCTACAAAATAGAAATTTGAATTATTGGTTGGTAGGATTGGTGAGAGGTGGAAAGACTTAGATTATGTTGGTGGAATAAGTTCCTCCCTAATCAAAGAAATCCTTTTAATTATCATCAAAATGTCAAAAAAAACATGAGAATAACAATCACAATATCTCAGCTCGAAATTGCATCTTGGCTACACTAAAATGTTGAATCCTAATGAGGCCCTAGGCCTTCTTATTTATATAACTGAAGCTACAAACAACTTCCTTAAAATTAGGGAGTCTTGGCTTCCAAACTTGAGACTGAATCGTCTTCAACTATCACTAGCTTGGCTGCCTATGAACTTGGTTATCTTGGCTGCTTGTAATGCTGAGATGATGAGATCTGGTGGAGGAATCTTCGAGTGATTGAGGAGTTAAGGAGCGAGAACAAATCTCCTAAAATCCCTCTTGTTTGTCTACTTCGAGTTCCTCCACTTAAATTAGCCCAAAACTTCTCCAAATCCTGCATCTAATGCACATTAGGCCACATGACATAATATCTCACCTTTACCCTTCTCACTGAGAAAAATATACTAAAATATGTAAACAAGTGTGAGAAAAGTTGATTTTAATAAGCTGGAGAGTGGCATTAAGGCCCATATAAGCTACCAATTGATGAGCCTCTGGATGTTTGCTCAAAGAATTCACCTTAGAAGGTAAAGAATGTAGAATGAAGACATATCTCTGCAAGTCTTCCAGTATGCGGGTCTGTGATCTCTTTTATCACTTGGATAGCTTCATCTAAAGGAATCTTTGTGAAGAGTTGAACAACATCAAAACTTACAATCTTATCCCTAGGATCCAACTTCTTTTTTTATAATCTCCACATAATGATTAGAGTCTTTAATGTATGAATTTGTTTTTCCAACCAGCGGAGCCACGATGCTTGCAACATATATGGCTAGTTCATATGTGGGTGCCCCAATAGTGTTAACAATAAGTCTGAAGGGGGCACCCTTTTATGAATTTTGGGGGCCCCATAATTTCGTGGGGTAATTTCATTGTCCGATGAAAGGTGCTTCTTTATTTTATCATCAAGATTAAAATCCTTGATGGCCTTTCTAACCACCTTGGTAATCTTAGAAATAGGGTTTTCTTTGAGCCTATAGTAGCTTCCATTATTGTACAAGTGGTCCCTCATATTTGTGACATATTCGTCCTTGTCCATCTGCTCCATATTATTTTCCATCATTTCTCGCTCTTCTCTGTAGGAATTTGTCCTCATGATGAATCTTGGTATAGACTCGAAACATTGACACAAAAATATCTATTGCAGAATTAATTCTAAATGCTAAAAATAATAATGTTATAAGTAGTTGAAGCAACATATAACGTAAAATTTATTTCATCTTCTAGTTTAGAAAAAGACATAACTCAAAAGGGTTTGGTTTATACTAACTTAAAAATTAAAAATCTATTTATTTTTTGTAAATATTATTTTTATATTTTAAATACTTAAAAAAAATTAATAAATAAAAAATAAATATTATAAAAAAAATCAAATAGATTATCGGCTTTAGATTTTCACCTTTTCTTGGTAACACTAAAACTGATATTGCCGAACCTGATCAATGAGAATAGAAAATAAGGGGTTGAACCTGTTGCAATAAGAATAGCAGATAGGGGGTTGATAAGGTATCGACCAATATGACTCGGTGACCAATCCCAATAACTAGATTTTGGATGGGAAGGGATATAATGAAACCCTACTACGGTAATATCATAATTGATAGACGGTTGTCGGATTGGAATGTTCCCACTGCTAATAATAAAAATACATAAGCGTAATGGATGATAAACCAATAGAATTAAATATTTTGATGCACAAATTTAGTGTTAGCATCAACTAGCACACTGATCAAAAAGACTTGGATTTGGTTCAACTTCCATGTTATAAACTATTTTCTTCTGACAAGGTCTGAGGATATGGTCCAATGGTCCAATGGTTACAGGATCTGAGGATGTGTGCTAGTTTTGTGGTTTAATCCTAAGTAAGACTATGTAAACTTGAGAACTACTCCAAACACAATTTCTTCAGTTAGAAAAAAACAAACAAAAACCCAAGACTATATAAACGTGAGAATTACTCCAAAAACGATTTCTTCAATTAAAAACAAACCTATTTTCTTCTTACATACTAAAACCCATTTCAAACTAGCTTATCTTCTTCATTTTCCGTCCCTAATCTCATGTTAACCCTCTTGCACTTATAAACATGTGTTAAATCCACACAACCTATCGTAATTTAAATAACATTTGCATAAACATCTATAGATATAAGAAAACAAGCCACTACAGGGACGTGAAACAGAGCATGAGATTGGAGTCAAAATACAATAAAATGCACCGAAAAAAATGAAGTTACAAGGAAGTAATCTCCTCCGTTACCAACTTTTTGTCTCCTCCTTCATGGCAAAGGTGATCTTTGAATAAAACTCTACCCTTACTTTTTATTATACTAACAAAAACTCTTCCCTTGCATCTTCTATTGCAGATGAGTGATTTGGTGAGATTGAAGATTTTTAAAATTAAAGGGAGTAAAAGTCACTTGGAATATGATATTGGAAAATTTCACCTTTGAAATTTAGAGGTAAACTAACTCTATGCGATTCGTTATGATACAAAATAAAATAAAATTTAAAATGAAGTTAATTATATAAAAATAAATAATATATAATCACTAAAAAGTATTTTATTAGATTAAATGGAATATATTACACAAGTACAATTGTTGTCACAATATTCACCACAGGAAAGTGTAATTCAGATTAACTAACAAAAAATATGCATGGTTATAATATCATGCAAAACATATATATATTTTGTAATCATATTTATTTAAGTTTTATTACATGGAGAATTGAGCTTTGATCTTCTAGAGCTCATTTTTAGGGCTAATCCTAAATTGAACCAATCATAATGGAAATATAGTAAGAAACATTTCTTATCATAAGAACTTGTACAATATAACTTAGCTTTTTATTTAAGAACTTTAGTAGTTGCTCCAATACACATGGCTTACATGCTCGTTTAACTTCATGCATGCTTCATTAAGTTACAACATTTAAAGAATTCCTCATTATGTTTAATATGTTAATTGCTAATGTATTATTTTATATATATATATAAACTAATGGTATTAAACAACAACACATATATATGAGTGTACAAATACAAAAAAAAAATGATGTGGGTTATATAAAGAATGAAATGAAAAGTATAAAAGAAAATGAAATATACATAAACAAAAATATAATGTAGATTACAATAATATAGCAAAAAAATATATATTTTTAATAAATAAAATAGAATACAAATTAGTTAGAATGTTGGAAGTTATGTCTTAAGAGAGATAGCGGCTATACACATTTACAAAAGCTATTACAAGATACCAAAAGAATGACCTCTCAACATAAAGAAAGAACCCTAGAGGTCCAAAACCCTAACCCTAGAAGAAGAAGCATAAGAACGTTTATGGGAACTGAGCTAGTTAGTTGTTACATCAACTTCCCCAAGGCACACATTTTGCATACATCTCCATTTGGGGTACACAGTAGCTCATTGCAAAGAACTATTTAACAATTACTACTATTGACTAGGTATATGGTACATGATGACAATTCTTGACTCCATGAGTTGTCAGAAAAATCATTTAAGGCACAAAACTGATCCTAGAAGTTTAAGAACCAGAATCCCATTTTAAAAATTCCAAGAAGATAGAGAACCATTGAGTCAATGGAATAGGTAGGTGGTCATTGATATCAACCTAGATTAGTCCTTTCCCCCTAGGAAGAAGTGGTATCTATTACATCAAGTTTCCTAATTAGATGTGGAAACATATACTAAATTTGGTTTCTGGTGAGCCATTTTCCCTGATAAATAAGTTACCTTGTTTTGACAATATGGTAGAGTTGTGTGTGTTACTAGAGAGTATCCATTGCCATGGTTTCCATGACTTGATCCACTATTCAATGCAAGAAAATTGAGTTCCATGGAGGCCAATTTCTGAGCTACCTCTAAGGTGTTCAACAAAGGTAAAAAATATAGTCGAAGTAGCTCCACTACTAGGTGCAAGGTAAGGAAAGGGAGAATACTCAATTCAAAAGAATGCTCACCCATGAAATTTGTTATGGTGTAAGGCCCATATCAAAGTGGTATGAGCTTCATATGGTAGCTTATGAGGCTATCTTTCTATAAATAGAACCACACCTTATCGTGACCTTATCACCAACTTGAAACTTGTGTGGAACCCTATGATAGTCATGCTGCTTCCTGTTCTTGACATGGAATTTCTACAAGATATCATGAACTTATTGTTCAAGGCATTTGATATGTTCAAATGATTTGGCTACTCTATCTACCTCACTTAGGCATGGGAGGAATTTTTCAATGAAGATGCAATGGTCATAGCTACAATAATTTTGACCAATTTTTTGAAGCCTATGCACATACGGAAAGGACTTTGGCTGATAGGGTTATGAAGGTGTTGCAAGGCTAACTTACAACATGCAAGAATAAGTTACATTGTAGTGATAATAGTAAGAACATAGATATAAGAATACATAAAGAGAAACGACATTTGGGAAGTAATTTCAACCAGATTTATGTTATTCATAATATGTATTTATACATGAGACATGTGATTGGATCTGTTGTTCCTGTTCTCAACCAACCATTCACTTTACCTCATATATTTACTAGGTATTACTCACATTTACAAAGTGTCTTATGTATGGTGAAAAAAATAGGCCTAAGAGGCCCATACAACATCTCCCCCACCTTCAATTCATTTCTCATCCCAAAGAAAGGATGCAACAATGTCTTGGATCACTGCCCTTTGCATAAATATTCTTATTGTACATCGACCATAGTCTGCTTAGGTAACTCAGCCACAACAACCACCAACTAGATGGGAAGATGCAGGTGTACAAGAATTATTATGACTTAAAACTATCTACTAACCACTTATTGCATATATCAACTATTCACATTCTCTATAGTCTCTCAACTATATGGATTGCTAGTTGTTGAGAAGTGTAGCAAGAAAGTCTCAATTTGACTTTGCCTTAGTCAAATTGTGAAAAAATTGAATTTCCACATCAGCAAACAACTTGGAGATAGTTAACTTGTGTGACATGGCTATTGTCACTCAATTAGCTCAGTATATTTGAGTTAGAGGGCTTAGAGTTCAGTTATTTCTAGTTGTATTAAGTTAAACTAGTTCTAATTTTTGATAAAACTAGTGGAAGGTTAGTTGTGCAATGGAATAGAAATAGAACTTAGTGATCATCCAGTTCTCAAAATAGTTAGTGCATGCAAGGAATTCAAGTTCCTCAGTTGCGGTGGAGATTCCAAGGCAGTGTAACAATCAATTGTAAACTAGTCTGAGTGTACAAGTGTTGCATGCAATAAGATGATCAAGCCTTGGGAATTGCATGATCAAATGGAGGAAAATTCCTAAAAAATAGGGGCCACTTCCGCAAGATTTGTGCAAGGAAATAGGGACTCAAGTGGAAGCATAAATAGATTAAGTCTAGGTTAGAGCTTCTCATTGAGCAAAGAGAGAGGTTATTCACTTGGAGGTTGTGCTCAGAGTGGAAAAGCAATTGTAATACATTCTCTATTCATCTAATTAATGAAAAGAGGCTTGAGGGTTTTTTTCCCATTTGTGTTCCCCTATAAAAATACTAGGCATGTGTTCTTTTTCTTATTCCATGTTTACAAATATTGTTCTAAATTGTGAGTTAAATTCCACATGTTAGTAGAGTAGAATTGCATACATGGTATCAACAAAGGATTCACATTAGAACAAGATTTCCAAAGTGTTTCCTTACGGGTTTTAAATTTTCATCTTAAGTGTAGCAGGATTTCATCAGAGTTGGTAGAATGACCTTCAATGGACTGAGATTAGAGTATTCCTTGGAAGGCATCGCGAATTTCATTACATGGAAGGATGATATGGAGGCAGTGTTTGATGACAACAGATTGCTAAAATATGTCAAGACAAACATTGTAAAACCAAGATTAAATGATTCTTGAAACCTACCCTAATGGAAGAAATATGTAGCCAAGGCAAAGAGAATTATCTTGGAGGGAGTGCAAGACCATATTGTCTCAAATATCCATGGGAAAGAAACTCCTTTCACTATGTGGAAGGCACTGAAAAATAATGAACATATAAAACTGGCCCTCAAGGACAAATGCAAAATAATGACACTATTCCACAGTATCTCACCATATATACACAAGTTTGGGATGATATTGCAGGGCTTGGTGTGACTATTTCAGAAGATGACATGGTGAGCCTGGGTCTTCTAGGCTTCCAAAATCCTAGCACAATTACTAGGATTCTATGAATGGAAGGGAAAATTGACTGAATTTGGAAAGGTTTTGGTCCAATTTGGTTCAAGAAGAGTTCGGGAAAAATAATCGGGATAAAAATTCATCCAAAGTAGAGGAAAAATAAAATTTTACATTGGATAGAAAGGGAAATAATGGAAAAGGGAAGAAGTCTCAAAACAAACTAGAATCTAGCTAAGGGGGCAAGAAGAAAGACTTTTCTAAAATAAAATGCTTCAATTGTCATGAATTCAGGCACTATGATACAAGTGTCCACACAAAATATCTGGAAATAAGAACTTAGAAGGAGCGGCAAGTGAAGCTTTGGCTTCATAGCTCGAGCTATATTTCACCCTTATCGCATGCATGACCAACACTGTAATGGGGAGTGTGTGGTAGTTGGAATTAGGTGCCTCGTTCACATGACATGGTGTAGAGATTTTTTCAGTGACTTGGAGGAGAAAAATCTTGATATGTATATTGAACTTTGGGATGATGGAAGGTACAATGCTATTGGGATTGGTGCTATAACCTTTAAGAGGGAGTCTATATCCCCTCTTTGCCTCAAATATGTCATTTTTTTTCCAAAACTAAAGAAGAATATCATCTCTGCAACATTTTTGGAAGACCATGGTTATGATGTGATCTTCAACTAGGGTAAAGCCATTCTGAGACACATAGCCACTAGACAAGTGAAGCAGGCCAGGGTTCATGTGAACGAACTGTATAAAATTAATGTGGAATATTGTGTTACATTAAGTAATAAGGAAGAGAAAGTGCAGAGTCATGATGTCGATGAGCTTTGACACAGGAGAATGGGCCATTTGCATCATGGAGCCTTAAATATTATGCAACAAATAGTCACTGGTCTCCCTAAAGGAGCACTTGAGCACTAGGATGTAAGAAAATGTTGTACCTTGGGGAAGTATGTGAAATCCACATTCCATGATTGATATAACAAAGCACATGAAGTCTTGGAGAGAGTCTACTCTCATGTCCATGGAACCTTCTTGATAGCCTCCACTACTAGACATAGATATTTTGTTATTTTATTAATTATTTCTCAAGAAAATGTTGGATCTTCTTAATGCAAAAGAAGTTTGAGACATTCTCAATGTTTGTAGAATTCAAGACACTAGTTGAGAAAGGTGCCGACAAGAAGGTGAAGGCTCTTAGGAGAAAAAATGGAGGTGAGTATGTTTCGAATGACTTCAAGGAATTTTGTGCCAAAGAAGGAATTCAAAGAGGGATGGAAACACCCCACAAGCCACATCAGAATGAGGTAGATGACAGAAAGAACTATAGCATTGTGGGAGCTATAAGAGCTATGCTACATGACTAAGGCTTGCCATTCCATTTTGTTAATTTTTTCACCTGCGGTAAAATTCCACCTTCGATAGCTAAAATTACTGAGATAATTATTGCATAAGATTCTTCTTTTCGAGAGGACCAAAATCAACCTGAAGATCACCAAATTTGGTTAAGCGGAAGTTGAGTTATGAATTATTTTATTCATACATGTATTATGGAATGGGTTGGCCCTAACCACTTGTGTAACTGCTTGGGTCAACATCAACCCCAAGTGAACCCTCAAGAAATCCTATAAATAGAAGAGTCCTCAAGATCATTTGGACACATCTTCTCTTTTCTTTTGTCTTGGTTGACACATGTTCGATAGAAAGAGTTCACTCAAGGGTCTGAAATCACAGGCGAAAGGTTTGGTCTGGGTTAAGGTATTCTAGATCTCGGTCACTGGCATGGAACAAGGCATTCTTGTCCCTGGAAGCTGGCACATAAGTCTATGAGAGCGACTATAGGCCCTTGGATTCTAGAAGAGAGGCTTATGGGAGCGACTGTGGCTTAAGAGGCAGATTCAGAGGTATTGGTCCCTGGTCGCTCGCACAAAGTGGTCTTGAGAGTGACCAGGTTGTCCTAGATGAATGCACAGTAACATCAAGGGAGCGACCAAGGGTTTTAGGTGTGTTTCACTCTGGTCACACACATTGAATCTTCTAGAGAGCAACCAAGAAGTCACAACCACCCTCACATAGTATCTGAGAGAGCGACTAGGAAGTTTTTGTCGTACACAGACAATTTTGATGAGAGCGACAAGAGTTCAGATATAGGGTTTGACATCTCGACTTTAGTTGACTTCAATGATATGGTATATCTGGATTTCTCTCTAATATTATATAGATCTTTCGATATGTAGATCTGATTTGTTAGTTTCCACTGCAAACATATGTATTTGGCTCATTGACAGTGACAAAAGTGTTCAACAATGTTCGACACAGTGACATGAATATACAATAGTTGACATCAGTTTGTGACTACACATTATAGCCATTAGTATGAGGGTTTTTATTCCTAGCATGATTAGATTTGTTTCATAGATATCATTATTCTTTTGCTGCATAAATAAAGTTATGGATCATTGTACTCTCTTTTGTTGCATCATTTTATGACAATCTAAGAAGAAGAAGATTTGAAAGGGTTTTTCCATAGTGGGTTTTTTCCTGGTCGTGGACCAATCCTGGTGTCTCTATGTTTGTGCATGCTTTTCTTCTAATGTTCCATTTCTATTCCAATGAATTGATGATGTTGGTGATGTTGTTTCCTTCTATGTAATTGCATATGTTGATGTACAATGGTGTAGATCTAAATAATGCATTGATGATATGGGGTGAAATTAATGGATTAATGATTAAATTCAATTATCAAAGAAAAGAACAATGTCTCCCTAAGAAAATTTAATATGGAATTAGATTTGGGTTGAAGAAAACTCATGGAGTTCAGCCCAATAATGACACCTTTGGTAGAAGTAAGAAGAAGATGGTGGAGACCTAAAAGAATTCTAGGGTTTGAATAAAACCATAGGCATCTTGATGATTAGGGTTTGATGGATTCTATGAGGTTAGGGTTGGAGATAAAATCCTATTTTATTGCAAAGACTTGAGATTTGGTGTATGAAACTCTAGCATGGTCCATGCTCAGGCACTTGACGAAGATTTGATGAAGCCCTAGATGGGATAATCCTAACAAATCTGGTTGGATACCTGAAGACAACATTACTATATGGACCATGGAAATTGATAGCTCTTAAAGATTGGTTCAAGAGGGAGAGGATAACCTCTCAATGAAGACAAGTATTTCTTGAATTATGATGCTTCTTACTTGTTAGTCTTATGGATATGATGATTATGTTTATTGCTTGTACTTCTGGCATATGTATTTGAGTATATGGATGTTTCTAACCTTCTTGATGAGATGTGATGAGTAGATATTTATTAAGGATCATCTTGATATGCATATATGGAAAGAGATAAAGAAGTACTTAATGAAAATATGATAAAGTGCTTCTAGTGGTCTATGCCTAATGAGTAGGTGCTTAGGTATTTGAATGCCATAAAGTATACATGGTATGTTTTAGCTATTGGATCAGTAAGCCCTAAAGTTTGATGAAAATGTCTTTTTCTTTATTTAATATACATGTATATTAAAGTGACTTGGATCTATGTTTCCTATGGTGAAAAGATGCACATGGTGTTTATTTTTTTTGATCTTATTGAATTCTATGAGGCTATCTAATGTTGATATATTGATACACTTGATGTTTTGATAATATTTATGATTTATCCATTGGATATCTTGATCCTATAAAGAAGGTTAACACCTTGGCTCTAGAAAATGATACTCTTGATACTTGTCATGATGGATTTCATAAATAAGGACAGTTCATTGAATCCTATACATTAGTCTATTGGTACTCCTTGCGATAAGCATGATGAAAGCATATGGAAAGAGTGATTGAAACTCTTGTTGTTTTGATAAAGCTTTATTGAATGACCTAATTTGATATCATTGGTCATGAAGAGCATGGTAACCTTGATGTGAGAGGTGTAAGTGTAATATTGACAAATAGATCTCTTACTAACTATGGTTTGGTCTTGACGGAATATGCTTAAATTGAATGCACTAACTTGATGGAGTGACTTGATAAAAAGTGCTACTGTGTTTGAGATCTATCTGCTGCTTTGAGTCTAAACCTTTGATGAAAGATTGATGTCATGATACTGATAGCCATATGTTTATGATCTAACAGATTTGTTATTGTATTACTCTAATAGATACAACCTAATGACATGATTGAAGATATATGAGGTGGATCCCTAATCAGCGGGAGATTTTTTTTTTTTTTTAAGACTCTTACTCATACTATTATTTTCATTTGTTGAAGTATGATTTGTGTGCATCTGACAATATTTATTTGAAACAGAGCCTTAGATATCAATACCTTACAAAAATTAGGGTTTCTACTCCATACGTAGTCATAGATCTAGGAGATTTCATCCCTGGATGCACTCATGCGAAGCCCTAGACAATGTCCAGGCAACTAAAGTCTCTCCCTTGCTAACTTGAAGAGAGCGACTAGGGGTTTGACTATTGTTGACCATCATCTGAAACTTTTTGAAGTTGTCTGAACTCTGAATCATGACTTCCCTGACATATCCTTCCATTGTTAATTGATTTATGAAGTTGTTGAGTTAAATTATTTATCATATAATGAAGTATGTTACATGAAATTAGATGGTCACCTGGAAGATATCAGTACCACACATGTATTATAGATAACAACAAGATCTACTAGTAGGAAAAGATTGAATGTTTCCCATGACATGAACATGTAGACAAAACTTGTGTTTGCAGGTATCAAGACATACATATAAATATATCACCATGTTGGCATGATTTTTCATTACTGGTGTTTTGTCATGATCCTTGACAATAACTTTGAATTGATGATTGAAATGTGCATTGACTATATATCTCTCTATGATAATAAATTTGGACTTGACTTGATGCCTAGTGATTTGTTTTGACGATTGTTGATTTTCCCTGATATCAATGCTATGAGGGAATGATGACTTATGTGGGTATTTGGAGATTAGATTCCTTATTTCTTAGCACAATGGTTGAAATAATGATGGTTGTGATTCAACAAGAAAGTGGGACTTGCATGACTAGTCCTTGGTGTATACATTTTCACCTAGCAACATAAATGACTTAAGTAATGCTTATGAGAATGACTTGATAAAGTTCAGATTGATATTTCATTATTGATTATAACTTGTTGGCATGATGAAGTCATGAGTTGCTATGAGCTTGATATGAGGTCCACCTTTCCCCTAGTTGAAAGTATTAATACTATGATAATGGTCGTGATTTGGCTTATAAACTCTGATGAGTTGACTTTGTTGATTGATGATACAACATTGAGTTATTTAAGGATGATTATGTTGGCTTAACAAGGAATTATTCTTAGATCATTGCAATCCATATATGTCTAGATTTGACAGTTATTCGATGAAGTTAGGATGATGAGTTCCAAGGTATGCCTTTGATATTGATTATGGTTTTGGTTTTATATCCCAATGAACTACTTGTGATAGGTGATGAGCCTTTGATGATCTAAATAAGAGGCAGATGGCTTATGAAGCCCGAAATAATGTACCATGGCATGATGAATTGATTTCTGAAATTTGGGAAAGAAATTCCATATTGCAAAACTATTGGAAAATGTTTTTGAATAATGAAAATTACAAATCCTTGGATACTATAATTTAAAGTTCAAGATTTTTTTGAACTTGACATGACATCTAACGGTTGAAGTATTGATGTTCAATTTTGGACATCCATTTGTATACATATGATGTACATAGAACCTGAATAAATTCATGAGTGAGTTGCTTCTCTTACATAGAGTTTCCACTGAGCATGCTTTTAAATATCTACATGAGGTATTCTATAATGAGAATGAGATTTTTCTCCTATGATATGTATCTGCATAGATGTATTGCTGGTATTTGAGATTATTGTTGATAAGAACATTTAAATGATGCTTTAGTATGCGATCTACCATGATATCTTGGATGAGAGGACCATAGCATGAACGAGGTTGATCATGATGTTGTTAGCATGGCTAGATGTGAGGTAGGATACAAAAGCTCCTTATAGATTTGTTTGCACATGATCTGGATAGACATGGATACATTGTGATGATCTGATTGGCAGTAAGTCCCATATTTATAGTTGGGACTGAGATAATCTCATATATTGAGAAAGTGCAGTTGTTCGAAACAAGATCAAGCTTGTGGTTGGAACCTCCTTGAGAGGGAGGATGATTATGGTATCCTTTTTTGATTCATTTGATTATATATGATCTAACATGATATTTTATTTGATGTTATGCATGAAAAAGAAACAACTATTGTTAATACAAGTTGATTGAGAATATTGAACCAACTCTTCCTCCTTGTTTGAGCTCCGAGGGTGAGGAATTAATATGGATGGCTCCTGGGGTTGATGGAACTATGGACAACAGGGTGTTACCCTATCTATGAGCCAAGGTTGAAGAATTCTTCTCACATATCTTTACAGGGTCAGAGAATGATGCTCCACTACTTTGTCTTTGCAGAGTATACCCCAATTGGCATCATACCTTAAGGTAGGCCAGCTTGATGGGAATACCGCTCCTCGTTTGGCCAATGAGTTGATAGTGTAGTTGGGGTGTACAACCCATGCTGATTGTGATACAAGTGTTCTACCACATGACTATTCTGGTTCATCGATGGGAAGATCAACATGCAATAGGATGGGTTGATATAACTTGATATGATTCCTAGTTGAGGGTAAGCTCATTAATGAAATTCCAAGATCGAGGGTGTACTCCCTCACTTGATGAGTTATTATATTGCTTGGTATGGGTGGAAGCTATTTATCCCTGATGTGGTTCCAGGTTGAGATGTTATCCTTGATGATATGATGATTGATGATGATATTCCAGGTAGAAGCCCACTTACAGAGATTTTAGATAGCATCTTGATGGATAGAGGATGATAGCTTGAGCTCTACTCCAATAACAAGTTCTTCTTTTTCTAGATTTGATAATGTTCAACATATGAGCAGGAACGATCAAGTGATAAGCAGGAATAAGAAAAGGATATATCAATATGTACATTTATAATTTGTGATTATGAGACACTTGATATGGACATGGCATGTCAACTACATGACATAGATGATCTGTGATGATACGTGACGACACTCAAAGATTCCACAATGGCATATTGTTCGATGGACAGATATTGGCAGGTGGAATTCTCTCTAGTTGAGAGGGAGTGCTAGTTTTTTCAACTGTGGTAAACTTCCACCTTGGAAAACTCAAACAAGTGATATAATGATTTTATTAGACTTGTCTTTTTGAGAGGACAAAAATCAACCTAAATATCACCCAATTTGGTTAAGGGGAAGTTGAGTTATGAATTATTTTATTCATACATGTATTATGGAATGGGTCTGCCCTAACCACATGAGTAACTGCTTGGGTTAGCCTTAATGCCACGTGAACCCTCATGAAATCCTATAAATAGAAGAGTCCTCAAGATCATTTGGATGCATATTCTCTTCTCTTTTTCTTGGTTCACATAGGATCGATGGAAGGAGTTCACCCAAAGGTCCGAAATCACATTCAAAAGGTTCACTCTAGGTTAGGGTCTTCTGGATCTTGGTTACTGACACAAAACAAGGAATTTTGGTCCCTGGATGCTAGAACATAAGCCTATGAGAGCGACTATAGACCCTTGGCCACTGGCACAAAGGCTTATGAGAGAAATTATGGCTTCAGGGGTAGATCTGGAGGTATCAGTCCTCAATCGCTCACACAAAGTGGTCCTGAGGGCGACCAGACTATCCCCGATGCATGCACAGTAACTTCAAAGGTTTCATGTGTGTTTCACCTAGTAGCACTCAAAAAGTATTCCAGATACTGACCAAGCAATCACAGTTGCCCTCACGCAGTATTCGAGAGAGAAACCAAGAAGTTTCGGTCACACATAAACAATTTTGATGAGAGCAACTAGAGTTCATATCTAGGGTTTGACATCTTGACTTCAGTTGACTTCATATGGTAGATGTGGGTTTCTCTCTACTATTATGTCGATCTTTATATTTGTAGATATAATTTATTATTCTTTTCTAAAAGCATATGTAGTGGTCTCATTGACAGTGACATAAGTGCTCAACAATGTTCGACACAGTGACAATATTATACAACAGTTGACAGCAATTTGTGAGAGCTCATTACAACCATCAGTATGAGGGTTTTGATTCCTAACATGATTAGGCCTATTTAATAGATATCATTATTGTTTTTCTAAATAGATAAAGTTATGGATCATTGTACTCCCTTTTGCTACATCATTTGATGATGATACCAGAAGAAGAAGATTTGCAAGGGTTTTCCCCGTAGTGGGTTTTTCCCTGGCCTGGGACCAATCTTGGTGTCTCTATGTGTGTGCATGTTTTTCTTCTACTGTTATTTTTATGTTGTACTACATTGATGATGTTGGTGATGTTGTTTCTTTCTATGTAATTTCATATTCTGGTGTATAATGGTGTAGATATGAATAATGCAATGATGATATGGGGTGAACTTAAAAGATTAATAATTAAATGTAATTGTCAAATAAAAGAAAAATGTCTCCTTAAGAAAATTTAGCACATTTTTGGGTAGAGCCATGCAACACAAAAAAGTACTTGCATAACGAGAATCCTCATAGGATTCTTGGTATGATTACACTAGAGGAGGATTTCTTGAGGAGAAACCTTGGTGTGCCTCACTTCATAATTTTTGGAGCTTCTGATTATTACCATGTCTCCAAAGATTCGAGGAAGAAGCTTGAGCCAACAACATAGTTTTTGTGGGTTACAAACTCCACCCAAATATCATGTGTACTTACCTTCCCTATGTAAATTTTGATGAGGAAAAAGTGATGTGGTTCTCTCTTGAGAGGGAGCTTTAGATCCCACCAAAGGAGGTGATCTTAGCTCCAAAGCAAGAGCCTTAGGAATTTATGGAGAAGACATAATTAGAGGAGAAGAGATTAAGAAGAGTGGAGACATCCACTCAAGTAGAACCATCCAAAGAAGGTAGGAAAAGAACCAGGGAAGCTAATAGATTGATGGAAGATGCGAGGGAGAATGTGGGAGCTCCTTCAAATTTACACAAGAAAAGGAGGTCACATGAGAGGTACACTAGCTACAGGGTTCTAATGACTGAGCTTGTAGAGAATAAACCATCCTATTTTGAGGAAGCAGTAGAGAAATCAGTTTGGGTTGATGAAATAGTGGAAGAATACAAATCCATCATAAATAGTAGTGTTTGGGAAGTGGCCCCAAGACCAATAGATATATGAGCTGTGGGTTCAAGATGGATCTTCAAGGTTAAGAATGAAATAGGTGAAATCATAGAGAAGTATAAGGCCAAATTAGTGGCAAAAGGATTCTCTCAAGTTAAGGGAATTGACTATGAGGAAACCTTTGCTCCCCGAGCAAGGTATCCATCTATTAGATCAATTTTTGCACTAGTTACATAGATGGGGTGGAAGATCCACCAGATGGATGTAAACACAACATTTCTCAATGGTGTTATTGAGGAGGAAGTGTACATCGAGCAAACATAAGGTTTTGAGACATTTGATCGGGAGTCTCATGTGTGTAGACTTAGGTGATCATTATACAGTCTCAAGTAGGCGCCCAAGCTTGGTACACTAGGATTGCGAGTTCTCTCACTAGATTTGGCTTCACCAAAAGTGAAGTAGATGGAAACCTCTGTAATATTTTGGTTGAAGGTAAATTTATTATCATTGTTTTATATTTCGATGATTTAATATTAACAGATGATGAGAAATTGATCAACTCTTGCAAGGTGGACCTTGCAAGGGAATTTTAAATGAAGGACATGGGTCTCATGCACTACTTCCTTGGGATGGAATTATGGCAAGGAAATGTGGATTGTTTTTGTATGAAGGAAAGTATGCCAATGAGATACTATGGAGATTTTACATGGAGAGTTGTAAACCCATGGAGACACCTCTAGTGACCAACTGGAGGATGGAGAATGGCACTTCATGTGAAGATGTTGATGCTACCATTTACCAACAACTAGTGGGTTTTATAGCTTATCTTGTGAATGCATGATCAACTATATTCTATGAAGTCAACCAACTGAGCCAAGTTATGGTTAGGATGACTAAAATTTATTGGAAGACAATGAATCATTTTTACGGTACCTCGAAGGCATTATCCAATATGGATTATGGTATAAACAAACAAAGGGAGTGAAGCTATGTGGCTTCATAGATGCAAATTGGGTAGGGAGTTCATCCGACCATAGGAGTACATTAGGTGGAATTTTTAGTGTTGGGTCCATAGCGGTTTCCTTGTACAACAAGAAGCAAATATTTGTGGTGCTCAACTCATAAGAAGCAGAATATGTGGCTACAATTCAAGTAGCATATGAGGTGATATGGAGGAGAAAGATACTTGTGGGATTGTTTGGTCAAGAGATAGATCCAACTGTGATCTATTTTGATAATCAGAGTTGCATTAAGCTCTCTAAGAATCTAGTATTTCATGATCAATCCAAGCATATAGATATTCAGTATTATCATATATCGGATTGTGTGTAGAGGAGGATAATGTTGCTAGAGAACATTATGATAGAGGAAGAAGATGTTGAAATCTTGACAAAGGCTTTGTCAAGAGGGAGGTTTGAATTACAAAGATGCATGATAGGGGTGGTTGATAATACCTTTCTTGCTAAGAAGGAGCGTTGAGAAGTGTAGTAAGAAAGTCTCAATTTGACTTTGCCTTGGTCAAATTGAGAAAAAATCGAATTTCCACATCAACAAACAACTTAGAGGTAGTTAACTTGTGTGACATGGATATTATCACTTAGTCAACTCAGTAAATTTGATTTAGAGGGAGTGGAGTCCATTTATACATGTGTGATTACTAAATTTTAGAAATTTAGTACAATTAAGGTGTATTTAGTTAAACTAGTTTTAACTATTGATAGAACTAGTGGAAGGTCAATTGTGTCATGGGACAACAGTCTAACTCAGTGATAATCTAGTTAATTGATCAATCAACTTAAAATATCTAGTGCATGCAAGGAATTCGAGTTCCTTAGCTATGGTGTATATTCCAAGGCAGTGTAACAAGTAATCATAAACTAGTCTAAGTGTACAGGTGTTGCTTTAAGGCAGATGATAAGACCTTGGGAATTATGAAATCAATTGGAGGAAAAATCCTAAAAAAATAGGGGCTAATTCCTTAGGATTTGTAGAAGGAAATTAGGGCTCAAGAAAATGCAAAAACAAACTAAGTCTAGGTAGGAGATGCTCACTGAGGAGAGAGATAGGTTACTCACTTAGAGGTTGTGATGATAGAGGGAAAGCAATTGTAATATATTCTATATTCATCTAATTAATGCAAAGAGGCTTGAGGGGGTTTTCCACAATTGGTTTCCATTAGAAAAATATTGTGCATGTGTGGTTTTTCTTATTGCATATTTGGTAATGTTGTTCTAAATTGTGAATTAAATTCCACAGATCAGTAGAGTAGAATTGTATCTCTCGATTTTAGATTAAACTTCTTGAGTAGTTGTGATTCTATCACCAAATATATACATTACTCTAGCTGGGAATCATTGGTAAAATCCTCTGCAATCTAAAAAAATCCCTTTTAGTCTCTCTATGGATGAGTCCAATATGTGACTCTCATCCTTGGGAGTCTTTCATTCAAACATAAAATAAGTGGACATCTTCCATATCAACCATCTTTCCTTTACTTATGTCACAACCCAAGAACAATTCTAGGACTTCATACTAGGGGGATCAATCCATACATTGTTTTGTTGTCATGATCGTATTTGTTCAACTCTTTATGTGTTCTTCTTACATGGTTTCCTCTTCTTAAATTCTATTTCAAAAAATTTTAGTTTGTGTTATTGCTTCATACTTATTTTTTCATGTGCTCTATATTGTAATGTTGCAAAATTATTCTATGTTCTGTTGTTGTTGATTATTTTTTATTGCTATGAATATGGTTGCATTTTTTACAGTTTATTTAGGAATATTTTGGATTCTAAACTTTCAATATTACATGATTCACTATGACTAACTAACTCAATAAAATAGAATTTTCCTATGCAAGGCTTACATGTTCGACTAGAAATCGATCAATGTTGGTTAGACACCGACTTTCTTTAATTTTCTCAATAATAATGAAAAATAAATTTAAACAAATTAGTTGAAAAAACAATTCCACTTTTTAAGTAACAAAATTTACTCATAATTTCAATTGCACTCAGACTCAAACTTGACTATACTAAAGACTCCAACAATCATTCATGTAATTTCCTTTTAATATGAGACTCCACATATAATTCTTGTTCTTTATAGACTCAACAACATAAATTAAAGTTTGAATGCTATAAAACAGTGACCAAGTCGAATAACCTTCTAGAGAAGTCAAAAGAAAAGTTAGAGTCAAGACAAATTCAAAATAGGCAATAGTCCAGTTGTCCCACTCTTTCTATTATTTAATACAGTTGAAGTTGGCTCTAGAGTGAAATATTGATTATTTTGTATGTACTATTGCACAACTAGTCTAATATATATATATATAGATAGATATCGAATTTGATCCTAGTCGCAATGTTTAATTATCATAGGCCAAAATTTTGGTATGCATGGGATGCATGACCCCTATTTCAATTACCAATGAAGGATGTTAGATATGATTTTAGCAATAGACTTCTATCCTGAACCAACACCATAAAACTTTGTCAATTATGCTAGTCAACCTGATCAGATATGCTAATCTGAACAATTTTAATAGATCATTTTTTCTCTTTTCAAATCGATACCTTTTCTTAGTGATGTCAAATAATTAACAACAATGGGTCTACCTGGCCTTGCAATTGGATCCTTTGCATAAAATGATGTATATTGATACATGTTTCACCAATTCCACTAACCAAGAAATTCAACTAATTGGATAAGTCAACCAATCTACAAAAAGAGCTTGATTTCAGCCAAAACAAAAAGCATCTCTATAATAATCTTGGAGATATAATAATATATCTAACAAAACAAATCCAAGTGCCAATATGAGAATAACATAAAATGCTTCTTTATTAATATCAAACCCTTAAGGTAGGGTAACACCATGCAGTCACTCCTTAACAAAGGAAGAAACTCTGCAATCCATATGCTTGTCACTACAAAATAGTACTCGACATATTTCCAATGGAGATTTTCTAACCTCTATATAGGCTTCATACTTACAATACTATGGGTAATACCATGATCCCTCAATACCTTACATCCAAAACCATGGGATTATCACATTATTCTCTTACTATTTGTATTCCCTTGCATAAATCACGTTAACCACTTTATCGATAAACTATGGCTTGTTTATTAATCATACTTAACTAAACTAGCTAATTATTATCCCTTTTTATAATGAGGGTTAACCACTTACAATCTTGATTAATTTGGGGAACCACTTATAAGCTTTATTTACTAAACTAACTAATTGTGGTCCCCTTTTACATCACATTATTCCCTTGGGAACACCTCTAGGTACCCCATATTATACACCCCTAGGTATACTACATATTAATATACACTAACCTTACTTGAGGAACATTATATAACTTTATTTTCAAAGGTTGCTAATATATGATATAAAACCCTTGCTTTATGCTCCATGTGGTATATTTCCTTTGCAAACTTTATAGACTATTCATAAATACATAGCATATATGTTTACCTCCATGTGTTGCCTTAATATCATGACACCATGACTAGTGCAAACCCCAAGATAAATGGATGGAAATGAATCTTAACGAATCCATGACTTACATTGACTAAGGTTATTTCATGGTTTCAATGACAACCACTTTGTCACTAATTTGGGATGCATTGATTCATTTCTATGGTTTTCAAGCATATCTCTGCTAGATCTGCAACTGGGTTACTCTCATGCCTTAACATTCAACCTCCATTTAATTGTTAAAATAATTCTAGGGTTATATTGGTCTCTCACAAGCACTACATTTTCTTGAATTTGGTTACATAATCATTTTTCACGTCTCGACATTTCTATTAACGGTAACTTTTTTGGTGCAGGGTTTCTATTTGACCTCAGTTAATAAAACCACTTACTTTTCAAGTTTTTCCCTTCTCTGTTATGAATATAATAATTGCATTTACCCTTTTGTTTATGGGGAGTTTATTAGCATGGTTATTTTGTTTTGGCTATGAATTCCTATGGAATTCCTTCTCTTGTTGGTTTTTAAATATATGTTAATAAATTGTTAGCTGTAGGTTTTAACCCCGTACAGAAATTACCTGCATATGAATTCTAAATCACAAGAAAATAAAAAATGCGAGAGCATAACCCATAAAACACATATACACAGAGACTTCCCACTGGATCTCAAAATCGAGACTACCAGCTTGATTTTTCATTATATTCCTTTCAATGTTACAATACATATTTATACATGCCGAAGCATCCAATACCATGGATCGAAACCATCGTGTCCAAAACCATGGACCGAAAAACCATAGGTAGGTTCGCCCAACCTAATATAGGGTCCAAAAAAAATTTTCTCGGGGCGTTGCCCCGAACCCCATAGAGGGGGGCTACCCACCCCCCTCTAACCCCCCGGTTCACTACGTAGGTTAGTTGTGGAAAGAATATAACACAACTCAACATTGGAGTCAGTTGTTAGCCTATGATAGAAGACCTGGTGAATTTATGGGTGTTCTTCCTCAATTTCCTATCACTTTAGGTGGGAAGACTGTCTTACTCAATATGATGGTGGTTGATAGCCCTTTAGACTTTAATATGATACTTGGGCGTGATTATGTCTATGATATGAATGCTGTGGTGTCTTCACTCTTTCGAGTAATGTGCTTTCCTCATAACAGGAATATTTTCACTATTGATCAGCTTGTATCTGATAATCACCACCCTAATTCAACTTTACTGTAGAATGCCCGTTGGTTTGTTCCAAGTGTTCAAGTAGACTCTACCCCGTCGTAGGTTAATTATGTGGCATTGAATCCTCAATGTTCAAATGCTTTTGAGAAGGATCCTTTGACCTATTATTCTCTTTCTTGGGACTTGGTCCTGGAAGTTAACCGAGAGATTCTTCCTATAGGGACATGGGACCCTTTAATTCCCTCTGTTGATCCTTGTAGTTCTCATGATTTCTTAGAACTTGTTTTGCCTTCATAGGAGGAACTCTTTGAAGCCATAAGTTTTGACTACCAAAGGAGTCCTTGGCTTGAGCCCTGCAAGGGGTTTGTTCAGCAGAACTATTATGCATAAGCCACAAGGCTGCGTGGTTCCCTGTACGATATTGTATATATAAGGTACGCATTTTCAAGTTTTGTATTCTATAACATAAGATCTTATATGAAGTTTATATGTGGGATGTATTAACTTCATGTCTAGTGTTCCTATTTATGTTTACATAACTTGGAAGATTTATGCTTTGGAAATTTTTATGGTTGGTCTGTTCTGACAGGTATTGGTTTCTGAAACTGGCATATAGGTTAGGTTTTTCTGCCTGCATTGTGCACTTATCAGTTTCCTTTCTCATTTGGCCTTAGGATCGACCCCACCAAGTTATGGTGTGGAACCTTCTCATTGCTTAGAAGGACCATGACTTGTGTGGTAGAGCCTACCTTATCATGGGTGCCCTAGTTAGTACCTTGTTGTAACTTGGCACTCATGCTTATTTGTTTTCCTTAGGCTCGGGAGTCCTTTGTAGTCCCACCATGACTTATGCACTGAAGACTCATTCCTCTTAGCTTCTTCACTTTGTTTTGGCCTTATACCTTAGAGGCTCCTTTGTGTTGAGTTGTACTACTGCATTGCATGTTGACCATTTGCACCTTTTGGCCCAGAGCCGGCTTCACTTGGACTCATGTTTAAGCCAACTTTTGACTATGATGACTACAAAATCAACCTTGCATACCTTTGACTTCTGCAACTTGACACACCTTGACCTGTGGAAGGAACATACTTTTGAGTGTCACTGACCAGTTTTCGCCTCCCTGCATTGAGCATAGGAATGTTCCATTCCCAGGAACTAGATCATCTGTTTCATCGACACTCATTCTTTCCACTATACCATAGCATTCTTTTATTCTTTTTCGAGCTTAACAGAAAAAGACAAAAAAATTAAATATTCCAAAAAGAGCAGGAATGGGACAATATTTCCATTTATTATTGGCAGCTAGAGTCAATCATGTCACCCTTGAACAAAGCACTCAAAACAAAGTCTCCTCCGTTTGGGCGGGATTTAGTTTGACTTAGGTACACCTTAACCTTGTTATTGAGTCAGTTCTCCCTGATTGGTTATCTCTTCCAATCATATGGAGGGTTTGTTCGTGCCTCCTGCATGACGAACTTATACAAAGTCATCATATGCTGCCATATAGTCACATTGAGTCGTGCTTTTTTCAAGGGAAGTTAGCCTGAGTCGGCCTCTCTGCGGTGTCTCTTGACTCATTTTTCAGTTGACCATCCCTGGTTGTCAGTGTCATGTCTATTATCACATCAGTTATATTGGTCCTTTACTCGTGCCGGTTTGAGAAGGTCCCCATTGACTTCTTGCTGGCGGGTCTTGTCCTTATCGATGGCGACATCTTGCTCTGAGGACAGACCTAGAGCTGCACCCTGGCCCTATTTTCCTTACTGATAGGTCACCTTGTGCTCAACATCGATCAGTATCATGGGTCTTTGACTGAGTGGTTTCCCTTGTGTTCGACGTCAGCTTACATTATCACACATTGGGATTCGTGTAGTACCTTGGTTTCCATTTGACCCTATTGGTGGATACCTCGCCTTTGTGTCGGCTTTCATTATTGGTTGGTTCAGAGGGTTTCTGCCGTGCGCTAGCCACATCTTCTTGGGTTACTACATCTCTTTCACTCGATTCCTTCCACATTATTGGCCTATGGGTTACACTTGAAATAGATTGACGTAGGATACCTTAATGCCTTCCTTCTAGCGGATCTTTCCCTATCGACTTCGACTCATTGCTCTGGGGCAAAGATCTAGAGTCCATTTGGTAGTACCTTGGGGTTTGCAGTCATTAGTGGCAGATCCTTCGTTATCGACAGTGGGAAACCATCATTGTCTCCTGATTGATAGATTCTCACAGGTGTTTGACTTCAGCTCATCTATTCACACTTGTTAGATTGTATTGGGTACCTTGACACTCATTATCATTATCGGTGAGTAGTCT
>APFE031758736.1:45445-80410 GCA_000404065.3 Pinus taeda | reverse complement strand
TCCTTCTTTTTATAACATAAAGATGATTTCTTTATAATTCTTTGTCCATATACTGTTGTATTCTTTGGAATTGGTTGTTTTGCAGGACAAAGGAGCGAAAGGGACTTGAAGAAGGGTTTGGACCCTTGAGGAACTTCTTGAACGTAGGACCTGAGGTACGCCCTTCTTACCTTAGAATTTACTTTTAATAGGATAATGGCTGTGTGAATGTGTGTTTCTTTGTTCAGACAACTTTCAGTCTCCTAGGGTTTCCACCCAAAAGCCCTAGGGGAGCAAATCCCTCAACATATATGTCGGGAGACCCCACAAGGTTATCATCCTATATCCATAAGAAGTTGTGTCTGCCACCTTGCAAAATGTGATGTACCGAACACAACATTCGAGAATATTGACTACCATACAGAAAGTCCTTGGTTTTCATATGATCGCCAATGTGTATATGAAATTTTACAGGTTGTTTGGTAAAATTTTTTCCTAGTTCTCTAGAGTAGTCACTTTTGTTCCTTTTCAAATTCCCTAAAATAAAAGTTTCATCTGAGCACTTGTCCTTTCAGGCCCATTAAACCTCGAAAGAGATAGAGTCACCTTTTCGTCCTTTTCTCGACTCTTAAAACATGAAAAGGTCAAGTTGTGTTCTTGCGTCATAAAATTTACTGTCCACAAAATATTCCTGGTAACAGTTCAAGTTCCTGGATGTTAAAAGAGTGTTTTTAAGGCTCGTTCCCGATGCCAACATTCCCTGAGTCTACCGGCCAAAGTCTTCCCCCAGATGGAAATCTTGGTCCATCTCTACCTTTTGGAAATGTCGGTGCTTCGTACATGGCAATGTTGTCTTTGCCTGGGTTAACCATCAGTTTACCCGTTTGGTTGTTTTCAACCTCAGTGGTCCCAAGCATCATGACCCCTATTCCACCATTCCCTTTGTATGAACCACAACATGTTGATTCCAAGGTTGAGCATGTGCCTTATTCCTCTGTTTCCTCACCTTCATCTCCTCCTACACCTAGTGAAAGTATCACATCCAGTAACCAAGAGACTAAGAAGAAGAAGAAGAAGGTGAAGAAGGAGAAGAAGTCTAATCAGCGCGAGACCAGCTGTGCAACTATTTCTCTAAGTACATCTCAGGTCGTACCACCCTTTTCTCCTCCACGGAAGGTTAAGTTTCCTTATAGATTGTGCAAGGGTGACCATCTTCTTCGTCATTGTCTTGGCATTCCTAGGATCTTAGAAGTATGGTCTCACGAGCTGGTTCATCCCTCATCATCCTCTGAAGCTCATAATGACACTACCCTATGAACTGGCAGCGGTAAGAAGAAAGGGAATATTTTATTCCCATGTAGACTATGTGAAGGAAACGATCCCCTTCACCTTTGTCCGTTCATGGATAACGCTTCCGCCATTTTGGATAGTCTTACAGCTTCTTCACCTCAGCATCTCGTTGGTTATCAAAGGCTCTCTTCAGACCCTCTCCCTATTGGCAAAGATATTGACCTAGATTCTTCTCTTGTCCTCCCTCCTCTTTCTGAACCTGGCTGTGCTAAGCCTGTTCTAGACTAACCATTGGTTAGAGAGAGTGTCGACTTAGATTCACCACTTGTTGATCACTCTGTTCCAGAAGAGCATCATGATTATATTGCTCATGTTCTTCTCATCTCATCAAATTCTCCTGAGTCTGAGAATGAACCTCCTACCCCAGCTATTTTAGAGAGTCCTTCTTCTGTTCCTATTGAGCATGGGGGAAATCATACGAAAACCCCACCAAGTAGTTCAGTCGTTTCCTTCGACTAGAGTCATTTGACTGCATTCCACCTTCCATCCTATGTGCCTTTCTAGATTACATTACATGCCTATGATAAGGCAGTACCTGTCAATGTTTTAGATGAGGGTGCATTAGTTAGCCTCATGCCTTTCACTACTTGGAAAGCTTTGGGCTCCCCACAGCTTGTGTCGGTCACACAGAATCTATTGGCATTCGACGAATGAACCAGTCAACCTTTAAGGATCATTTCAAAGTTTCCTATGACTTTGGGTGGCAAAATCGTCTATATAGACATAATGGTTGTCCAAAGTGATTTAGATTTTAGTCTTCTCCTTGGTTGTGACTATATTTATGCCATGGGGGCCCTTGTCTCTTCACTTTTTCATGTGGTTTGTTTTCCACACGATGGAAGAATTGTGACCATAGATCAATTATCATTCTTTAGTCCCCCAGTGTCTCCTGTGCATCCATCGTCCCCTATCGGTTCTTATCCGCAAGTAGTACCTTCCTTTCCACAGGTTAATTATGTGGCTACCATTCTGTCTCTGCCTCTACTGACGATCATGTGGATGGTCTCGTACATCATGTAGTAGGGACATTGAACCTGATCTGTCATTTGTGCCTAATGACATGCATTCCTCCCATAGTGTGTTTCTTCCATCCCGCAAAGACCTCTTGGCAGCCATGTTCTCTTATGGCCCATGAACAGGAGTATGAGGATAGTTTTTTCCCATGTCAACCTCGTTAAAGAATGAAACAAGGAGGGATAAGCATAGTTCCTAGTCTTGTGTCAAGCTCGTTAAACAATGAAACAAGGTGTATGAGGATAGTTTATTCCTGTGTCAACCTCGTTAAAAAATGAAACAAGGAGTGATGAGAATAGCTTCCAATCTTGTGTCAAGCTCGTTAAAACATGAAACAAGGTGTCTGGAGGATAGTTCTTTCTAGTGTCAACCTTGTTTAAAAAAGGAAACCAAGTGTTTGAGGATGGTTTGATCTTGTTTAAACCTCGTTAAACTTTGAAAAAAGTTGGCTGAGGATAGTTCTTCCCTTGTGTCAACCTTGTTGAAACAAAGAAACATTTTTTTCCTCTCGAGCCTTTTTGAATCTCATCTTTTCAAGCTTTCTTACATCCATCTTATTGAATGCAATAAAGCTTGGGGGGCATGTGCCTCAATTGGATTATATGTCGGAGGCATGTTTATTTTTATTCAAGCATAGTTCTCCATGGTTCAAGCTTGTGTAAAAACGAACCCTTGCGTTGTTTTACCTCTTATGGTTTGGTGCATTAGATGATTTCTTGTTTATTGCATTCTTTGCCTTCAATGAGATTATTATGAATATTAACTGATATATTGAAATTATATATTAGCAAACATTTTCACAATCATAAAATCATAGACAAGCTCTTATGCATAACAAACAAGAAATCATAAACCATGGATATGTATAAATATATATCTTGTGGCACACCGAGGTGCTCAAAAAATAAGTGTGTATGTCAAAAAATCGAGTCTGTGTTCACAATACATCCGAGACACATGTCTCTCAAAAATAGCAGAAAGTAACCTAGGTGTCTATAGTGATGGGTATGCTCTCTATAGTAGACCACCACCCCCGCAACTCGTCTCAAGAGCCTATGCATCCTAAGCGTCACATCGACTGTATGTCTCTAATACTCCACTGGGACCTCCTTGATCCCCCTGTAGTCTAGGATCCCGTCAGTCAAACCCTCAAGGTTACGAGCTATCTCCTCCTATGTATTGCCACTCGGGAAAACCAGAGCCAGCTCTCTATTACCCTGTGGGTCCCTCCATGCCTCAGGAGCTACTCCCATAGGTCTCTCCGGTCCCACGTCTGCAAGTAACAAAGAGACACCATTAAGACATATACATGACAAAATCCAAAAAATATCATGAAAAACAAAACACATAAGTAGTGTGGTGTTTTATCAAGTGTTTTACCTTCCTCATCCCACTGCTTGCTAGGTGGGAGCAGCATGTTGGGGTCTCCGTAGAAATCCATGCCTGCATATGGCCAATCCTCGATGATGACCTTTTGGCAGTCCAGCCACTCTCAGAATAGCACTCCCCATGATACCGGTTGACCACTTCCCCCTCACTGCATAACATGTGCCCATTAGGTGATACGAGTACCCCATGGTCTAGGCATATACAGGTCCATATCTTATAGCTAAAGGGATGGCGCCTGCTTCAGCATGAGCGGAACTAGAATGGATCCGTATCCGAACTATTTCACCTCCCCTCGTCAACACTTAGTAAGCTTCCTCTTCATGTTAACAGCCACTGCTTCAGCCTAATTATACATGGTCGGAATGAGGCAATCAAGAGCCAGTTGAAGATGAGTCTTTGTTGCCTGATGTTGTGCTTGAGAGCCCACTACTCTCGTAACCATAAACAATACTGAGCGGAGGGTCAAATATCCCACTGTGGGGATCTGTAGTTTCTTGCTGGTGGATGATTTGCGTGCTCGTGGGCACACCCACACTATCAGCATATCAAGGATCTCACTGGAAAACCGTGTACCCTCTAAGATCAGTCTCTTACCGTGACGAGACAAGCCAGTCAAAAAATATATGTCCATCACGTCGAATTCAATATCCTTGCCACGAATGACAAAATTCCCTCTATCGGGTTCCATGAGTAGATCAGTAGCTTGACCAGGTCAGGCTATGCTCGAAGGTGTGATGTAAGGAAAAATTTCAGTAATCCACACTTAAGTAGGGCTCTCCTGCACCCAGGATTATTAAATTCTTGTTCATCGTTGTCATCGTGTGTTCTCTCCTGCCACACGAATGCCATTTTGCCCTGCATTGAAGGAAAAAATTATTAGAACCTTTTCCATAAGCTTAAATGCACAAATTCATTAAAATTTCAATCTGTACGACGTTGTCGGAGCTATTTTTCAAACAGCAACGATGGCTCAAGGTCAGAGTTCATTTTTTCCATTATCATAGTGAGATGGCTCGAGGTCAGAGTTCATTTTTTCCATTATCATAGCGAGAGTACATCTATCTCTAGCGACAATCCCAATGGTGGTGTATGTTAGCATGCTCGTTCATTGCTAACCCGAGCGGATCTTCCGCGGTGACCGAGAGGCAGATTTGGAACTAAAAATCCACCAAAAACCACTTATAAAACACAGAATTGACTGAAAAAAACCATTGAAATGCAACACAAGAGAGAGATTACTTACTTCGTAGAAGTCTTGGGCAAGATGGTTGATCACTGATGCTAGAATCAAGCTTAGAACTTTGCTTAGGTTTGCACACAAAATCACCAAAGGTAAAAAACTCAAAAGGTAAATGTAAAAATGAATTACCATGGCCCCTTTTTATAGTGTTTTTTCCAAATTTTTCATTATAGGGTTTAGAGTTTTATCATTTATTTTAAGCTTTGTTTAGGGTTTTTGAGTTTTTTAAACCTAATTTCCATGTATATAATGTATTTGTATCCAATGGATCTTATGATGCGGTGTTTTTGTGCAGAAACGGGGATGGCAGGAACATGCCATGATCCATATACACTTGGTCCATATTTTCCAAAAGTCCTCTTTAAGCTCTTTTCCGACTCAAAAGATGAAAAGATTGCCAAGTTTTCCCTTTTAAATCGTTGAACGGAATAAAAGGTGATCCACTTTGAGCTCTTTTCTGATTGTATAAACATGAAAATATTGTTGAAATTTCGTCATTTCGAGTTCAATACTAGTTACGGAACGACGTGTCTTCAATCACTTTTTTACTTTTTTGGATCGGGACCACTAATTACGAAAGGTACTCCTTGATCATAATGGTCAAGTGGTTCTCTTGAGTATTATTTTATACTTTTTCGGGCTCGAGGGACACAAATTTATGAAAAAGGACCCCCCTGGAGTTTTATTTTCCTTGTCTTTTTCAAACTCTCTAAACATGAAAAAGACTCTGAGTTTTCCCTATGTCGGACTCATTAAATCCTGATGAAATTGGACTCGCCACCATGATGAGACTCGAGCTTCTCCTCCTTAGAGCTCGTTAAACTATTACTAGGTTGGATTCATCCAAAGGTTGAACTTATATTTCAAGCATATGCTATCCCCTTCAAGCTTGTTTTAAAAAATAATTAGGGTGCTCGCTAGCAATGGTTGGGGAAATTTGGAAGTTGTCATTGGTTATCTACGACAACTGGTCACTCTTAAACATCAACACTTTTTCTTCTTGTCGGGTTTGGATATCGTCACATCGTCATTTGGCCTTCTGAGGTTTTGGGTTTCCATTTTGCCTCATTCCATCTGATCCATGTTGTCTCCATCAGACCTCTGATCCCTTCGTCCCAAAATGCTGCCACATTCTGGAGTCATGTCACCGATATGTTCAAGAGTATAATCCTTCTGCACTTCACACCCTTACCTCCTCCTCTGATACTTTGTTTCACCATCTACCACTTGTTCCTTATCGTGTGTCATTGATGGGGAAACATTATGGCCCTCCTATGACAGATCGTCTCTTGTCGACACCAGCTCATTATCCAAGAGATTGGTCTAGAGATCCCCTTCGGTAACTTGGATCTGGCATGCCTCAATGGAAAGTTCTTCACGCCTACGACAAACTTTCATCATTGGTCTTTGATTGGGTGATTCCACGAGCATTCGACTTCAGCTCATTTTTCACACTTAGTGGATTGTACTAGACAGTACCTTGAGAGCCAATGGCATTATTGGTGGTTTCTCTCACGCTTGTTAATGGTTTTCATCATTGGCCAATAATCAAGTGAATTTATATCATGCTCGACCTTAGCACATCTATTCACATGCTAGAATTTGTACTATGATTGGTTGGGTTTCAAGACCCCGGACTAAGATTACACATGTTTGGGCTACGTGGATTGGTTCGCGATTACATACATGACTCTTTGATGGATGGCTACGACCATACCTGAGTCTTCATGGATGGTTGCGACCATACCTTGATCATTATCATGGTCTTATCAATTGGGTGGTTGCGTCCATACCACAGACCGAGTTTGATATGTCTTTTGGATGGTTGTGCCCATGCCTAGACTACATGTATTTCACAATCAAAGATATCAGTTGTACTTACGCCTGCAGGTTCTTCAAGGTGGTGTTCCAATTCAAATAGTTTCATAAATCATTTCACCCCTCCCACTCTCTCATGCTTCGATCTTTATGGGGCATCTGTTACACAGTAATTTGTCATTATCCTCATCTTAGTCCCTCTACTATGTCATGTATCAAATAAACATGTTCATATCTTCCCACTAATGTAAGAATATTAAGCAAATTCTCTCTGATGCTACAAGTTGACCTTTTTTCCCTAAGTTTCTACCTCGTCGCGTATAAGCCCTTAATATACGCAATGGTCCCCTATCCTAAATAGTCTCATTGTGACATTGTCACAGGTGTACACCTGTTTCCCATGACGGTCAAATTTCAAGGCCTAGCACAAGGCTATTAGATATTTATCGCAACAATTTGTCTGCATGCATTGCCTCCTTGCGATGCCATCACTGAGACTTAGTTCACTACTAGCGACGATCCAGATTGGGAGAATTTGTTCCAACAGTCTGCTTTCTGGATGTCCCTAGACCTTGTTGTTGGGTCAGTTTGGGTCGCCCTTCCTCCTCCGAGATGGTGGTTCCGTATTTTGTGCAACCATCCTTGAGGATAAGCTTCCTCTCCCTCATTTCATGGAGAATCCTTCTCCTATAAAATCACTCACCATTGCTATGATCTGCTAGTTCTTTTGGTTGGATAGTGCTACTAGTGCTTTTGAGTTTGGTAGATAGCTTTGGTGTGAGTGTGACAAGTGTGGGATTGCTAATAGTCTTGTGAGAGGTTGTGGAGTGTCTTAACTTTGTATTGAAGTTTGTGAGTGAGAGAGAGATATTGTCTATTTGGGAGACCCATTCTTGAGAGTGAATGCTTGAAGAAACATACTGGTTGGACCCTCTGAGAAGGCTTGCGACGTCAAGACTTGGTTGTAAGCTTTGCTTTTGATTCATTATTAATACAATCAATGATAATTTCCTATATCTTGTGTACAATCTACTTGATAGCTTATGATTTCTTGACTTTATAAGTAAATAAATCATTGTTGTTTCTCGGTTACATGCTTTGTTGTTTTCTTGTGGTGTTTTAGGTTGATTTCTCATTGAGGAGAAAGAAACAGAAGCTAGAGAAGTGCAATAGAACTTCGTCAACCACCAGTTTGAGGTAGGCCTCCAATGATGACTATTTAAGGGAATCAATTGTTGTTTTGTCTTTGCTGTGACTAGACCCACTCTAGGGCTAGAGGGGTTGCCTTTTTCCACAGAGGGAACACTTTCCTACTTTACACTAACATGCCTGTTTCCCCAATATAGTGTTCTCCACAGGAACAATTGATAATATAAACACCTTTCTGCTGGAGTTGTTCTTGGTTGTCTTTGACTGATTTCATTTTTTGTTTAATAGTTTTCATGGGTTTGAATGAGGTTTTGATATTCTTTTTTATGAGAATTTTGGCTATTTTGTCAGTTACACCATGAATATATGGAAGGTAGGTATTAGTGGTTAGGGGATCATTAGTTTTTCTTTTATTGTTTCTAGATTTGGTTTTTTGAATGGCCTTTAAGATGTCTTTATTATTGTATCCTAGGTTGGAAAATGTTCTTCTTAAGTAGGTGATCTCTTCCTCGGTGTGGCTCTCATCTGATATTCTACTTGCTCTAGTGAAGAGAGTTTGAAGAACACCCATTTTTTGAGCTGGGTGGTGGTGTGAATCAACGTGGAGATAATTATCAGTATGCACCTTTTTTCTGAATGCTTTGTGACCTATGTAACCATCCTTGTTTCTAATGAGGAGGATGTATAGGAAAGGGATGCAATTATTCTCTTCAATCTCCATTGTAAACTTGATGTCCTCAGAAATGCTATTGAGATGGTTTAAAAAAAAAATAGGTTCATCCTCTCCATGAGGTCAATCAACACTGGTGTTGTCCACAAACTTGATACAAAACTTAGGTTTTAATGGGTAGGTGTCAAGAGCCTTATTTTCAAGATTTTCCATGAAGCGATTGGCTACAATAGGTGAAAGCAGTGATCCCATAGCCACTCCTAAAGTTTTCTCAACGATTTCCCCTTGGAAGATGAAGAAGGTGGACCGCAGATAGATTTCAGCTAACCTTGTAGTTTGTGGGTCTGCCACCTCTTTTACTACTTGTATTTCTTCATCTAAGGGAATCTTAGTGAAAAGTTGGACCACATCAAAACTGACAATTTTATCACTCGGATCTATCTTAGCATGTTTAATGAATTCAAAATATTGGTTGGAGTCTTTGATGTAAGAATTGGTTTTACCAACCAGAGGTGTTAAATTTCTTGCGATATACTTTGCTAATTCGTATGTGGGTAATCCTATAGTATTGGCTATAGGTCTCAAAGGGACATCTATTTTATGAATTTTGGGGGATCCATAAATACATGGGGTAATTTCACTCTCATGGGTAAGGCGCTTTTTTAGTTTTTTGTCTATATTGGTTTCTTTGATGGCTCTTTTGACCAGTCTTGTAATTTTAGATATGGGGATTTTCTCTAGCTTTTTGTAGCTACCACTGTTATATAAGTGGTCCTTCATTTTGTTTCGATGTGGTCCAGCTTTTCACTAAGATTCCCTTAGATGAAGCAATACAAGTAGTAAAAGACCCACAAACTGCAAGGTTAGCTGAAATCTATCTATGGTCCACCTTCTTCACCTTCCAAGGGGAAATCTTTGAGAAAATTTTAGGGGGTTATGGGATCACCTCTTTCATCTATTGTAGCCAATCTCTTCATGGAAAAAATTGAAAAGAAGCCTCTTGAAACCTACCCATTAAAACCTAAGTTTTGGATCAGGTTTGTGGACGACACTAGCGTTGGTTGGCCTCATGGGGAGGATGAACTTAAATTTTTTTTAAACCATCTCAATAGCATTTATGAGGAAATCAAGTTTACAATGGAGATTGAAGAGAATAATTGCATCCCTTTCTTAGACATCCTCCTCATTATAAACAAGGATGGTTCCATAGGTCACAAAGTGTTCAGAAAAAAGGCGCATACTGATAATTATCTCCACATTGATTCACACCACCACCCAGCTCAAAAAATGGGTGTTCTTCGAACCCTCTTCCCTAGAGCATGTAGAATATCATATGAGAGCCACACCAAGGAAGATATCACCTAATTAAGAATAACATTTTCCAACATAGGATACAATAATAAAGACATCTTCAAAGCCATTCAAAAATTCAAATCCAGAAACAATAAAAACAAAACTAATAATCCCCCAATCACTAATGCCTACCTTCCATATATTCATGGTGTAACTGAAAAACTAGCCAAAATTATCATAAAAAAGAATACCAAAACCTCATTTAAACCCTTGACAATTATTAAAAAAAAAACGAAATCGGTCAAAGACAACCAAGAACAACTCCAGTAGAGAGGAGTTTATATTATCAACTGTTCCTGTGGAGAACACTATATTGGGGAAACAGGCACGTCAGTCATGATCAGGCTTAAAGAACATAGTGTAGATATCCATAAGGAAAGAACCCGTTCCTCAACTTTGGCTGAACATGCAGGTAAGACAAACCACCATATATGCCTTGAAAACACAAAAGTCATTACCAATGAAAAACACCATTTCACCGTGAAGCTCCTGAGATCATAAAACACCCACATAACCTCAATAGGGATGGAGGCTTGGAAATCAGTAGGAATTGGACTTTACTCCTCACCCCCATGGATTAAAAAGACCCTCCCTTTCATAGACCCCTACCTATCTTCATCTTACCCACTCCTCTATAGATCAAATCAGCTCCTCTCCTAACCATAAAAATGGCATCAAGAATTATAAAAAGAAAAAGTGTGTTTCAATATAACAACTAGACTCCGTAAGAAATATCAAGATTCTATATATAATTCATTAACAATAATCCATTAACATAAGCACATATAAGTTTAGAAACACAACATTAATAATACATTAGCCTCCTAAAAAACTAAACTTTTAAAATTAATTAAATATAAATAAAATTATTATTATTAAATTTAAATGAATTAAAACAAAATTATTATTAATAATTTATTTTATTTAAATTTAAATAAAATAAAAAATTTATTACATAAACAATTCACTAAAACAAAAACAAATAAAAGGAAAAAACAATAAACATCCCTCACTTAAAAAACATAAATTAGGTAATTTATCAAAGGATATATACTTAATTGAAAAACCAAAACCAATAGCATTTAATTTAAGCAATTAATTAAAAACTAAAATAATTATATTCATGTAAAATAAATAAAATTAAAAGAACTTTGTAATATATCATTAAAAATTATAAGAATATTAATACAAAATTAAATAATAAAAATGAATTTAATTTCAAATCATTTAGATGGTCGGCTTACAAACTTGACATCTCACACAACCATAACCATATTTATTGCTACTGTCTCTCTTCTTTGTAAGTCAGTCTTGATGATGATTCTTGGTATAGACTCGAAATATTGACAAATTAAAGATGAAAAAGATACCAAGTTACACCTTTGTCGGACTTATTAAACTATTAAACAACATCAGATTCGTCACCATGACAAACACGAGTTTCTCCTTCCTAGGGCTCGATAAAATTACTAGGTACGATTCATCTGAAGGATGAACTTATAGTGCAAGCATATTAAAAAATAATTGGGGTCCTCGCCAGAAATGGTGGGGGAAAATTTGGAAATCTATCGAGTCGTGTCGGTAGCTTACTCTTGAACATGACACTTTTTACTTTGTGTCAGGTTGGGACATCCTCCTTTGCATCGTTGACATTCCTGGGCTTGGGCCATTCATTTTTGCCTTCCATTTGATCTCTGCTATGTCATCATGACCACCGATCCCATGGATCCAAAATCTGCCAAACTTCTAGCTGTGTCGCTGAGTTGTTCAAGAGTTTCCCTTCTGCAGTTACACTTACCTTTGTTTCTCTGTATCATCCAAAATCATATTTCATCCCCTCGTATCGCTTTGATGATGTGGGATTCATTATGGCCCTCCTTCGACATGATTTCTTTCCGTTGACATTGAATCATTATCCAGGAATTTGACCAAGAGACTCCCTTCAAGTACCTTAGAGCTTGCATGCCCTAATTGCAAGTTCTTCGCACTCGACGACAAGTTCACATAATTGGGTTTCGATCAAGTGATTTCACGGGTGTTCAACTTTAGTTCCTGTATTCACATTCTATGAATTGTGCTTATAGTACCTTGAGGGCCATTATCATTATTGGTGGTTTCTCTTATGCTTGTTAACAGTTTACATCATTGACTGGTAATCAAGTGACTTTCTAGCATGTTCGGCGTCAACACATCTATTATCATGCTAGGATCTGTACTTTGATCGGGTCATGTTGGAGCATAAGACCCTAGACTCAGATCACAAAATCCCAGGTTGCAAAGTGAGTGACATGGTTATGATCATATGCATGTCTCAATTAGATTGTTGGCTACGACCAGACCATGAGCTATCATATGTGATCCTTCTCATTATTGGATGACTACAACCATACCTTGGTTTCATTATGATCCTCTTTGACAGATGGTTGAGCCCATACCTGGATTCATTTACATGACCATTCTCTAGATGGTTGCATCCATGCCACGATTCATGTATCATTTGACAAAGATCGCAGTTTATGTATATGTATCTGTACTTGCTTGCATGTTTTCTGATAGTAGACTGGTTCCCCCACACTGATTTATAAATCATTTCATCCCTCACTCCGACTCGGTCTTCACGCTTTAGGGGGCATATATTACACATCATTTTGTCACTATCCCTATACTTCCCATTCCTTGATCCTGGAGGACCTCTACAATGAACCTCGCATGCTTTGCCTTCATGAAGAAACTTCCATTATGTCCCTCTTCATGAGCATATCATTTCCCTTTTGCACCATTTCCCTTGAAACTTCTGTTTTTCCCAGTTTACAAGACTAGCGCTAATGACCTTTGTCTCCCCCACGCTAATGTGCAAATATTAGCACTATTCCCCATGCCGATTAGTGTGACTGAGCTGTGTTCCGGTCATGCCAATCCTGTTATGGAATGTTTTTTAAATTAGAGCCAAAGCTTCCTTCTCTAGAATCTCCATAATGGAAGTTTGGTAAATGGTTTGGCCTGATGGGGTCGAGGTTTATAGTTTGGGCTCCTTTCCCCTATGGTGATGGAACTACCTCAAGAGATAAGTCCTTCTCCCATGAGAAGAGGATCCATCTCCCATCCATATTTCCTATATAAACCTCCCTTCTTCCCAAGCACAAGCTAGCTAGAGTGTTGGCTGAGTGTGAGTATATTATTTTGATTAAACAAGCAAGCTATTACTAGTTGTAGCCATCTAGTTATGTGAGGGAGAAGTGTGTTTGGGTTTGGAGTGAATTCTAAAGGGAAATCCTTTAAACTATTGTTGTTTGAAGCCATTATGGAATGCTAGCAGAAGTGTGTGGGAACCTGGTCTTGTTAGAGGAAGACTGCGACATCAAGACAAATGGTTGTAATCTCTCTTTAATATTAATATATGTAACTATCGATTGATTTCCTACATTTTTTGTACTATTACATATTCGTATCTTGATTCTTCTTGACTCATTAATTAGGTTGAATTGAAATTTGTCTATTATTATGTTTGTGTGTTGTTGTTGTTTATTTGTTTTAGGAGCTTGAAGAAGGAAGTGAGAGATTTCTGGAGCGAGCATGCGAGGACATCATCAAACAGGATAAGCAATCAAGAGGTAGGCCCTCTTGATTGATTCTAACCTAAGGAAATATTCCATAGAATTTATCTGTTGTGGCTAGACCCATTATTGGGCTAGAGGAATTCGTTCATGTCCGCACTTATAATCTCACTTCACCACACTAACTGCTAGCCCTTTCAGAAACAAATTGCACGCAGGTTGCAATCTCACCTGAAGCAATATTGGGGGATGCTAGAACCAAGTTCTGCATCTAGAGACCTATGTGATTGTATTCCTAAGGTTCTTATAGCTTAGATCTTCCTCGCGCAAACTTATTCCTTCTGACTGTCTGTTACTGCAACTCTAACTAAATGAGCTTCATACCTTCACGAAGGTACTTGATTATACTTAATAGGCATAAAAGACACATATTCACCACCTTCGCGCAATAAACTATATGTTCTAAAGCTTTTATAACCTAGATCTTCCCTCACGTAGATTTATCTTTTCTGGGAAGTTAACTATAGTGGATTTATTTAACAACTTCTCAAGATCCACGAAGATGGTTAATTATCCTTATTATGCATAAATATTATATATATATTCATTGCATGCATAAATAAAGAATTAATTCACATAAAACAGATTACAAAGCGAAGATGCATAAACGTAAATAGGCACAGATGCATAGATTTAGCTCAAAACAATCTTTATTAAGATGTAATCATTCAAATACAAACTGCTTATCCCTTCAGACCCAGCTGCAGTGATCCACACACTTAGTTTTGGACTTACAAAGGTCGCCGTGCACTCTACTTCAGGAGCCTTCCCCTTTTGCCCAAGTACAAGAAACAAAATTTTCTTTCCTTAGCACCTTGCCCTTACAATGCTTCTCTATCAAAAGTTATCCCTTAGACTCGCTAAAATCCAACTATATATATACTTTTCATTACAATACCATGGCATGTGGACCATGGGTGGGTCTCAAAACTGACCTAAAACCTACTCATACAATGGACTAATGGAGATTTGCCTCTTACTTAGTTTTGCACTTTGCTTCCACATTTTGCAGAGACTTTTCATTCTTAACAAATTTTTTTAGAAAAATTGACTTAAATGAGAAAATTTTACCCTAGGGATACCATCCTAACACATAGATAGGGTTGTTAAGAACTACCCCATGAAATACTTCAGAATGGTAACATACAGGCCTTCCTTCCCGCATCAAGACAACTCCCATAACATACCCACTCACATCTGTCACCACTTCAAAGGGTCACTACAAGTATTGTAATGTCAGAACTAGTTCTTAACTGATGTTCTTCTTTAGCTCCTCGAAAGCCTTATGTTTTCCTTTTCCCCATTGGAAACTCTTTCCACTTGCTGTTATAGCATGGAACGATGTTTCTACCACTTAAAATGAAGCTATGAATTTCCTTAGGTATTATGTTGCCCGAATGAAACTCCTAACCTCAAAAACATTAATAGGCACCAACCATTTCATGATGGCCCCCATCTTGGAATGATCTATCTTCAATTCTCCTCCATTGATCACATACCCCAGATACACCAGTTATTGTTGGACAAACTCACACTTCTTGAGATTTTCTAACAGTTGATGCTTCTTCAATGTTTCCAACACTTGCTTGAAATGTGAAATATGATCCTCCTAGGTAGCACTATATACTGGTATATCATCCAAATATACAAATAAAAAATGAATCTATAAAAGGGTGCAGTACATCATTCATTATTCTCATAAATGTAGCTAGTGCATTACATAGGCCAAATGGCATAAATAACCACTCATAAAAACCTTGCATGGTTTTAAAGGTGATATTCCATGTATATTCTTCTTTGAATCAAACCTGGTGATATCCAGACTTCAAGTCCAGCTTGGTGAAGTACTTTTCTTGCTGCAACTGATCTACGATATAATCTATCCTGGGCAGGGGGTATCTGTTCTTAAGCTTTATTTTACTTAACACCCTATAATCTATACAGATCTGCCAAGTCCCATCCTTCTTTGGCACAATGATGATGGGTGATCCACATGGTGATGTACTTGGTCGAATGACACCTTGTTCTAGCAACTACTACAAATGTTTCTTCACCTCACTTGTTGCTATAACAGACTGCCTGTACAACCCAATATTTGGAAATGGGGAGTCTGGAAATAACTAGATCTCATGCTCCACTTCTCACTTAGGTGGTAACCCTTTAGGCTCTCAGAACGCATCCTTATATGCATGTAACAACAACTCCTATAAGAGTTGTCTCTATTTATTAGTACACCCCTATATGGATGCCTTGCCTCTTCTTGACTCCTTTTCATGTAGAATTTCCTACAAATTCTGTACAAATCTACCTCTGAGATCTATGTAGAAAATCTGACTGTAGATTAACTCGATAATGCAATATACCAAAGCAAAAAATTATAATCTACTTCTACTATCAAAATTGTGGAAGCTTAAAGATCTAGCTGAATCAGAGCTAAACACATATAACCATAAGAAGAAGGATCAATGCACATAAAACACAGAAAATACTCAAGGGAAAGCCTTAGCTAAAAACCCCACTATCTGTATTATCATACAAGGTGGAAATATATCAGAATTATATAAAGCCTTAGCTCTCATAGCTAGCTAGCTCAAATTTGCAATCCTCACAGATGCTCACAGGAAAAATAGACTTATCATTAAGTCCTCCACACTGCCCTCCAAGCTCCTATTTCTTAGCGCAGTTACCTCTGGGATGATCTCCTTCACCCAGTGTAACACTTCTCTCACACACTGCTCTAATACACTATCAGAATTGTGCAATCCTCAAGGAACCTTACCTTGACTACATGGATGAGTTTCCTTTATAAGAAAACACATGAAACTAATAGTAACATGTCCTTGACATTTAGCTCAACTGGGTCTTTCTCAGAACAGACATGCATGCGTTAATGATGAGAGAATATTCAGTTATCTCGAGTACACTAGTTGGATGCATGCATGCATTAACTGACTAAACTCACAATTAGTTCCTCAAACAGTTTGTAACTAATTTAATTAGACTTAACTCAGTAAATTGAGATAACTAATTACAACTCAAATATAAATCAATCTTATCTCCTTAATTAAGGGATAATCTCATTAATTTAAGGGATAAATGTTGCATGACTTTAGAAATACTTCTAACTTGAATTTCTCCAACTAATTCGTCCATAATGAATTAATTAATTATTTCCAAGTAGATGGTGAGACTAAATTTGAATTTAATTCACAATTTTAATTCAAGGACAAATTAAAATTGGAATATTCTAGATTCTATTTTTATCATTTATTATTGTTATTTTCAATAATCCCTTTCAACAAGAAAGGAATTCAACTTGATCCCAATCTTGAACCTTTGGAATGTTTTGCATGCAACACTTCTCTCAAGTGTTATTTCTCTAGCAACTCTAGAAACAAAAAAAAAAAACATCCAACCTAAATCAGTATGATGCATCTGTCATCAAAGTCTCTGACTGTTATTCCCTCTGTCGACTAAAAACTCTGCGCTTCTGCTAACTCAGCCTTTCTGCACTGTTGTCAATCCTTCTCTGCACTCTTCAGTATCTGACTGCTCTAGCCTCTATCATTTTGATCTCTAACTGTATCAATTCCATTGATTCTTCCTGCTACTATGTACTTTGGGCTCCCGTAGCAAGGTACGATCCATGAGATAAAACCTCTCAATGGACCCTGCCTAATTTCAGCCTTCTTGAGACTATCACTTCACATCGCCTCACCTCACATCTGGAGGTATGGCTGCATGTGATCCCTCTGCCCACTTGACTCAAATTTTCCCCCTACTGGAGGTCTCTACATGAGTGGATGCCTCCACTCGGTCTCCTCTCAACATCTCCAATTGTGGCTCCTCCACAATTGTTTGAGACTTCTTTTGGGACTGCAAGTTGAGAGGTAATTTACTCTCCCTCTCAACCACCAAGTCTCTAACATTTTCCTTGCTCCTCAAGGCTTTGCATGCATCTTGAACCTCAAGAACATACATTTTTCTCAACTCATGAACTGATCTATTTCACCTGTCTCGTGGTGATGTGTCTAAGGAAAACCTTTCCCATACTAAAGACAACATCGTAGCCTTTGTCCTCCAACATCGCGACCGATACCAAGTTCTTCTCCAGTCCAGGCACATACTTCACATATGTAAAGGTGGTAGGAGGTGCATGTTCCCTTTGAAAAGAAACCATGCCCACTCCTGAAACATTATACCTCTCATTGTCACCCATCTCTATGCACATCTTGAGGTCTTTCTCCTCCAAGGTACTAAATGAACTTTTATCGTCGGTCATGTGGAATGAGGCTCCATTGTCAAGATACCAACCACAACCCATCACCAATGACACCATGCATGCGATGAGGGTAAAGTCCATTTCGAATAGAGAGGCTAGTGCCTCACTTTCCGAGGATCCCTTCTTGGACTTCTTCGATGGGAAATTAGTTGCATAATGTCCCATCTCAATATTTTTTATTTTTTTTTTAAATTATGATACGAATTCAATTTTCACCTACAACCCCAAACTTCAAACTTCGAATTCTCTTCTCCGTATACTATTCACTACTCTAATAAACTTGGCTCTAATACCATGTAGAATTTCCTACAAATTCTCTAAAAATCTACTTCTAAGATCTACGTAAATAATTTGACAATAGATTAACTCGATAATGCAATATACCAAAGTAAAATACTATAATCTACTTCTACTATCAAACTTGCGGAAGCTTAAAGATCGAGATGAATCAGAGTTGAACACATATAACCATAAGAAGAAGAATCAATGCACATGAAACACAAAAAATACTCAGGGGAAAGCCTCAGCTAAAAACCTCACTATCTATATTATCATAGAAGGTGGAAATACATCAGAATTATACAAAGCCTTAGCTCTCACAACTAGGCAGCTCTTAGTACAACCCTCAAAGATGCTCACAGGAAAAATTGACTTCTCATTAAGTCCTCCACACTACCCTCCAAGATCCTATTTCCTAGCATAGTTACCTCTGGGATGATCTCCTTCACCCAGTGTAACACTTCTCTCACACACTGCTCTAACACACTGTCAGAACTACACAATCCTCAAGGAACCTCACCTTGATTGCATGGATGAGTTTCCTTTATAGGAAAACACATGCAACTAATAGTAACATATCCTTGACATTTAGCTCAACTGTGTCTTTCTCAGAACAAACATGCATTGTTAATGATGATAGAATCTTCAATTATCTGGAGTACACTAGTTGGATGCATGCATGCATTAACTGACTGAACTCACAATTAGTTCCTCAAACGGTTTGGAACTAATTTAACTGGACTTAATTCAGTAAATTAAGCTAACTAATTACAACTCAAATATAACTCAATCTTATCTCCTTAATTAAGGGATAATCTCCTTAATTTAAGGGATAACTGTTGCATGACTTCATAAAGACTTCTAACTTGAATTTCTCCAACTAATTCATCCATAATGAATTAATTAATTATTTCCAAGTAGCTGGTGAGACTAAATTCGAATTTAATTCACAATTTTAATTCAAGGACAAATTAAAATTGGAATATTTTGGATTCTATTTTCATCATTTCTTGTTGCTATTTTCAACACTTCAGACTCATTTTCTCTTAAAAATAATAGAACGTACTTCTTTCTAAAACTGATCAATTTCTTGGCTTGGTTGGCACTTACTAGTGAAATTTTCGACTTGCCTTTGTGTGAATTGATTATGAACGCTTTTCCATCCTTGATGAGTCAATATTGATTGACTCTCCTCATGATATTACATATTTCATGTACATGTATGGACTCCCAAACATGACTTCACATACATCAAGGGGAACCACATCTAGATCTACTTCATTAATAAAATCAATTCCAGTAGCAAATCTAATTTTACACTATTTTGTTACCTTCAGCTCTGCATCCTTATTTACCCATCCTAGGGTTTGGATGATCAAAAACTTCCATCCCAAACTTCTTGACCAGTTATGTTGCAATGAGATTCGCCTATGATCTTGAGTCAAATAAAGCATCAACGTTTGTCTTCTCGACTTGTATCTCTATTGGAAGAGTTTGGTCATTTCTTTCTCTTCTTGTTGTTCAAGGCTACTTAGATTCACCTGCTTCAATGCTCATGTACAAACGATGTTCTCATCCACATCTAACTTTCTTTCAACTTGGTTGCTCGAATCAATGGCCATGAGATTCTTGTTCTTGTTATCTTTCTTCTTGTTTTTCGGGTTTAGCTCTAGATGCAACTTCCATAAATTCTCCTATGTATGGCCATCAATGTTGCAATGGTTTCTAGGATCTTTAAATTAGTGTGTTGTGGCTATCATCTTTTTATCTTTTCCCCTTTTTTATTCTTATTTCCCACCTTGAAACATCGTGTTTCTCCTTTTGCTTCAATTCACTTGATTATGCTCTCTTCAGGCCAATGTTTTCCACATATTGTGCCTGTACACAAACTTGGTTCATCGATTTTGGCTTGAACAACATCACTTGATCATGAAGATGGTGGCGTAGACCCCTAAAATACTTGAGGAGTACATTTGAGTTCTTTGGAGAGATACCCAACATTATATCCATCTTTTTTAATCTTGTAGTGTACTCTTGTATGCTTTGGACCAAATTTTACTTGAAGTAATGCCACCATATCCACTGGTCCTCCATGTACCCAATGGGATAAAACTATGAATTAATGAGTGTTTTGAAATCTTCCCACCTAATCACTAAAGGTTATCCCTCCAACCTTAGGGTTTCCATGTGGATTTCCCACCAAGTCAGTGCATAGCCCTCTAATTTCATCCTCACGAATGAAGTTTTTTGCCTTTCCTTGATTTGATGGACAATGAAATAAACTTCCAGTTGTTGCAACCAATGGTACAGCTTCAGAGCATAGATCACGCCATGGTAAGGCTTGCTATTGAATTTTTCTTCCATTTTAAACAAGGAGTGTGATTTGTAAGGCCCCATCCTAGGGTCTTCTAACAAATCTATATTATCTGGGAATTAAATGCAATAAGAGGCAATAATTTACTTTCTTACACGACATTTAAACAATGATAATTTTCCATTCACATTCTAATCCCTACAACTTTAATAGTGAACATTTAATTTCAATAACTTACATGAGTAATCTATGCATAGAGGAATACCAGTACCGATGGCATGGTGGAGATGCCCATGAGATGCTGCTCCTGCTGAAACGCTCCTCTTAACTAACCCAACTGGATTTACCTCCTAGCCAACTAGGAAACAATTCCTAGCCCTGGAAACCTCTACAGTTTCCCTAGCCCTCCAAGCCCAAGTCCAACCAGATGTAGTGTGTGTGTCCAAGACCAAGATAAACAATATTTCCCTCCTCTCAACTAACCCAAAAAACCTCCACAAGTTCCCTAGGTCTCCAAAATCACTCTCAACTAACCCAAGAAACCTCCACAGGTTCCCTAGGTCTCCAAAATCCTAGCAAACCTAAAATCACAGCCAACCCCCCTTGAAAGACCAAAGCAAGACCCAACCTCTCATTTTCTCCCTTCCTCCTTCCCCTTTTATGCCCTTCCTCTCTTCTCCACCTCAACCACCTCTCATTAATGTCATTAATTTCTCCTTCATCCTTACAGTTGACTTCTCTTCTCCCAAGTAAATCTAAGAATACATTTGGAAATGTGATATGAAAATAAAATTGGGTAATTAATGGGATAAAACCATGTCTTCTCCCAAGTAAATGTGAGAGTACATTTGGGAATGTGAGGTGAATATATATATATATTGATAATTAGTTGGATAGGACCATGTCTTCTCCCAAGTAAACGCGAGAGTTCATTGGGGAAGGTGAGATGAATATATATATTGATAATTAGTTGGAGAGGACCATGTCTTCTCCCAAGTAAATGTGAGAGTACATTGGAGAATGTGAAATGAATATATATAAAATTTGGAATAGTGGAAGGAGACCATATCCTACCCAAGATTCAATCTAAGAAGACAAGTTGGGAATTTGAATAATAACAATAATGAATTTTATATTAGTAAATAAATTTATAGTTTCCCAAATGAAGGTATTCACCAATATTTCTCAATATTTTCAGGTAATGTAAACATTAATAAAATTTTCATGATAATATTAAGTGGGGCATTACATACACCCCTCCTTCAGAAAACTTCGTCCCAAAGTTAGAGTGAAAAGATACAAGGAGTTCGAAGGCATAACAAAATAGAGAGAGTTATTGTAGTAAAATTTGATAAGTCAAACAATGACATTGCTTACCATCAGGAGTCTCTAACTGATCTATATCCTCCTATCCATCCGACCTACTTCCGTTCCCACCCTATCCATCCTCTGTTGCTATATCTGGTGGCATTGGCTATACCGATCTAACCACTAATAAAACCAACATGGCATAAGCATCGACTATATCAACCTAACTTCCCCAGCAGGCAACTAGCAATCATCATCACACGTCTAGGGGAACATGTCCACCACTTCCCTCCCACGGTTCCAGGTTTTGGAGGATACACAGTGGGAAATGCCTCCACCCCCCCTTACAACTAGGGTCAATGCCCTAATACAGACCACATTACAAAACTAGTTGGACTTGTCATTAAATAATCCAGTCAGGTCATCTTGCCACCTGTCATTTGCATTTTACTCATGTCATATGAGTGCATATCAAGTAGATACCAAATGTAATAGCACAATGTACATTATACCTTCCTCTGGACATGTCTCGACTTTCCCTCAATGGAAGAGTAGATCTCGGTTATCATATAGTTCTTCCCCCCTGCAGGTTAGCTCTCATTCACGCATTTAAATAACAACAAGATATATAATCATCATGTTATTAAGTCTAGTATCCTCGTGTCAATCTTGCAGTTCATCATAACTTCACTAAGTCATTCATTTAAACAAATCATATCCTCTTGAGCCATATATGAAATAAAATAATTTCGATAACTCGTGCACTAGATAATTCACCACTAAGTGAGTCACACATTTAGGCCATACGTCAACCATTTCCTTCGCCAATATCAAATCTATTAGTAGTTTCACGTGTCTAACCAAATGCATCAATATTACATAATGTTCATAAATAATAAGATGGAACTGCAAAATAGAGCCTTAGTATGGGTAGCTATCTAAGTCAAAATGGGCATCACAGATGCTCATGTGACAACCTTGTGCAACCCCTCGATAAAAATTAGAGTTGAAACAAATTCAACTATCCACCATGGAAAATAGCCTTTGAACCCGGATATGCTATAAGGTGGTATCAAAACCAAAATATTGGCAAGCAATGGATTAGTGCACTATCAATTCCACTAGAAGGCAATAGTATAAGTTTCATGCATATAATTTCTTTAATACCTAAGTGAATATAAAATTCCCACTCTTCGACATATTGCCTGCACACCATTTTTATTCAAAATGAACACATGAAGAAGCCATTACAAGATATGTGTTGTTTTATTTTCTAAAAGTAAAATATCGTATCATGTCTTGTAATGATACGCGCATGAATTTTGATTTGTTATACTTGAAAGGTATAATATCATTATATTGATTCTCTATAGGATTGATTCTCTATAGGATCCTATGCCTATTAGGTAGTTCAAATTAGGATTTAATATATTATTTAAATACTGCCATAGTCCTGATCAATAAGACTAGTATAGTGGATGACAAATGTCCATAGTGTATGAGAATGGAGACACATTCATTGGCAGCACCCCTTTGCGAAGAATTGTTGGACAATTGTTCGTGACAACTTCAGGTCACTACTCTGGGAGGCCATTCGCTGTCACGTTGCTTTTCTTGATGAATGTGGATCTCTTGTTCTCGGCCTTTATTGCATTTTTTATTTTTTACTTTTTGTATTGCCTTTGGGCCATGATAGCAGATGCTCCCTTTGAAGGTATTTTTAATGTTTGTAGAGTTATTTCAAATATTGGCTATTAATGAGGTCTCTGCCAAAGTTAGGGCTAAGATATTCAATATTACTCTATTGGGGCTCATTATATTGCGTAGAGGACAATTGTGAAGGTTATTTTACTTGGCTTGAAGCCAACACGTAGCATTTGGCTAAAGCTTCAATGCCTCTTTGGAAAGACCATTATGGGAGCATCACCCAACTATTGCATTTCATGAGGATTCATCCCTTTTAGGCATGCTGTTAAACAGTTGCAGAACATTATTTATTATCCCGCAGTTTACATAGAAAGTAATGAGGGCATTCCATATAGAGTTATATGAGCAAAATACTATTTTGATGATTCATATGTTCAAAAGTGCACATGAACAAGTCTCAATGCAATTGACATTTCCATTTCCATTTCCTGCCTGTGCACTCATGACAAGGTGTGCCCTTTGTTGATTCTCATGACAACAGATATCCTTTGAATAGTAGTTTTTCATGTGAAGAGATTTCATGTGATATGGGAACAAGACAACACATTCCATTTGAGATGCACTGCTAGCCATGCGAGTAGCTGAGTTTCTAAAGCGTTGTGTGTGTATTCACATGAATCTAAAGATATCTGTTGCATTTTCTCATCTGGGGCTTTTGTGAGATCTATATTGTTTTCTGTTATTGCGAAGCATATATATATATATATATATATATATATATATATCTGCATTTCATAATAAACGCTTTAATTTATGTCTAAAATAATGTTGTATCAACTTTTAGTCCCCAAGGCATTTATTTTATTGGTTACTATTTATGAATTATAATCATTAATGACATTGTTTTATGAAATTGATGTGGATCCTCATGTTGCTGAAAAGATTGAGAATGATGACTATGATGATGAAAAACAATGTATAGAAGAAAGACCCCATAAAATAAAGAAATTGGGGCACTAGAATAACCTGCAAATGGACAACAACCCTTGTGGCAAGTAAGAAACAACCAGAGAGGGAGGGATTGAAAAGGAGTGTACAAATTCACGCTAGCAGGGATTTCCAGAGCCATAAGATAAGTGGTTCAGTTGATATAATTACTAGTTCTGTTCCTTGGAGACCTCCAGTAAGTCTCGAATGTTAAGTATTTTGAGACAATGAACAATAACAGATAGATTTGAACAAGAATCAAACCAAGCCCATCTCCTTGTCTCACCAAAATGTAAGCAACTAGGATGTATAAGATAAATTGAAGATAAATTTGTGGATAATTCACTGTTGATGTAACATGTCTTGCCTTTTGGATCTTATGTAAAAAATAATTTTCATCAATTTGAGAATTACTATTTTGGACAAAGTTTTTCCAAAAATATAACGAGGCAAAATATTTTTGTACATGCTATCTATTGTTGGATGGAACTTGTAGCAGGACAATCTACTTTTCTTATTTGAAGGTTTTGTAATATAGAAACATGTTTGTAAACTTGAATTTCTGTATTTGTACAACAGAATTCAAAATATCGAGGTGATGTTGAGGTGAAGTTTGAAACAACAAGATAATGCTTCATGAAGGATATCAACAAGTGAAAATTGGTTTGTCATCTGTTGTTGCATTGCATCTTTTATTCAATTTTTTTCTTACAATAGTGTTAAATTATGAAGTGGATTTTAGTTCAATAACTTGTTAAGTAATGGTGTAGCGATTCTTTTTGCAGTCAAGAAGTAGCTAATAGTTCAAGTAATGGAATTGCAAGATGTACCCAAATAGGTCTCTAAACTATTTCATGGTAGACCAGTGTCACGGCATCATCATCAGTGGATGATTAATTAAATGATAGTGACACCATATTATAAAGTCAAGTAGTCAAGAGGTAGCCCCAGGAGTGTGAAAAGCTCTAATGATGAGAAAGTAACATGTTGGCCTAATTTCCATTGTATAGTTTCTGGTCAATCTGGATCTATCTAGAAAATTAATTACAGATTGGGTAGAACTGTCACATTATAAGCTCAAAGATTGAGAGGACAAAACTAGGTTTTGTTTGGAATTCTTTCCTCTCCCATTTTGTTGATTTGAAGTTTGTCCTATGTATCTAACCTAAGAGTATGGCACATCATAAAGTGTAGAAAAGTCATTTCATATGTTTGGATCCAAGCAGATGACATTGGCAGCTTTGGCAAGGATTTTGGATCTGTTTAGTTTCATTGCTTGACAAGCTGTAGATGCTACCAAACCGACTTTCTAATAAATATTGGACGTCATATTTACAGTTTACACTAACTCCAACGTATGACATGCAGGGATTTAGACTCGATAAAATGAATTATCTCTCTATACTTGTGTTGGGATGGAGTTGAGGGTTGTATTCCTAGCAGAGAGCATTGTACGCACATTAGATCAAACGGTTTATTGGACCATGGACAAGTTATGTTGAGATACTAAGACTCAAGTTTGCTTCAAAATAAAGCATGTATACCAGGCTTGGATTGCGTGAATGTCAGTCGAGAAGCAAAAATATTCATCAGAGACTAAGTAGGATCTACCTTGTGCTTGAAATCAAGGCCAGGTAGATGGGCAAATGGTCCCAGCTTATCTAAAACTTTTTTACATTAGCTAAATTTACATGGTCTGCATTTTGAGAAAGCTGCTCTCATCGCTAGTTGGGAAAGTTGAGCACTATTTTACTATAGGGAAAGTGGAAGGTTTGCAGCTAAATTTTATAATTTTTCCCGCTATTTAACTTGGTCCACTATTTAACTTGGTATCCAATCATGCTATACTCACTTAAACCTCCAAGAAATTAGGGACAAAGTGCATACTTTGTCATATCCAATTGCAATGATATGGTTGGAAAATGTTCTTTTAACAAGAGTAGAATAAAGCATTGTCAAATGCGCTCTCAAAAAAAAAAACCTTTTTTTACCTTTTTAAATATAATGCTCTACCAAAAACTAATTTACTCTTAAGGAACTTCAGAGCAAGTTTGAGGTGTTTTAGTATTGATGTGTACGTTGTTATGATGCTTTGCTTGCTAAATTTTGAGCTGTTGAGCAACATTTTCTCCAATTTAATGTTTTTCATTTTCTATCATTATGAAAATGTATTGCATATAAAACCAATATTCTCACTTTACAAGGGTGTCTCCAGTTAAAATGTATCCCCATTTATTAGTTTATTGTTTTCTAGATTTTGAGTTGGGTAATATATGGCTAAAATGGACATGCAACATTTATTGGTTGTTGATGTCCTAGAATGTGTTGGCAAGATGGACAGGCCATAGGCATATGTTTTAGGGATCATTTTCACACAAAATGTGGGATGCACAACTCAGTAATGGTGTATGTGCATGAGACTTGTAAAAGATAATAAAATCTCAGGGTGGTATTCTAAAATAGTCATCCAATTACAAATGCAAAGAAACTAAAAGCAAACCTTGACATAACTTTCTTGGTTGTTTATGATATGTTAATAATAGTGAGAAACATAGAATACTCACAGAAGAAGCTTCCATGGCAGCCCCAGCAATCCTTGGAGGAAGATAGAGTCCAATAAATGGAAACAATAATCCAACTGCTATGGGAATATCCATTATTACATTATAATCCATAGCCTAAGAACGGTTAAGTCTGATTTGTGTGAATGTGCTCCTTGAAAGGTCAACGACAGTTATGACATCTTCCAAACTACTTTTCATTAGTACTATGCCAGTAGCTGCATGGGTATATTTGTACCAACAAGAATTATAACCACATCAACAGCCACGAGTGCTGGAGAATCGTTGATACCATAGCCCAACATTGCAACTGTCATCCCAAACATATGTAGAACCAAACGCACAAGGAAACAAGTGTTCTTTGTACAAAGTTGAATACTTTTATACAGTGAAATGTTTAGAGCTCTACAAATGTTTAGAGATCTATAAACATTTATAATCTGTTCAACAGTCATATTAAAATGCACATGACCAGGATCAAAATATTGGGAGGAAAAAATGCTTGAGGCTTAGGGGCAAACAAAAACTGAAATGTAAGTACCTCTTCAAATGCACATGACCATGACAATTCCAACCTGCATGGCAATGGTGCTTGCAGTATTTCAATTGTCTCTTATAACTATAATACTTTAACTCATCGATTTTTAAAATGGACATCACATCTTGTGAGTTTGGCTTAATTGTATTTGACTTTGCAAATATTCCTGCAATCTCTTTGGTGATAGACACCAAAAATTTAGTTTGAGCCATCCCTTTAATCTTCTTCAAAATTTCATAAGCATCTTCAAAAATAGTGATTTCAGAACCTAACATCAGCTTGACATTACCTATGAGAATATTCAATAGTTTGGGCGCAGCATGTCGATTACAGTGTTTGGAGCATCCTTCTGGGTTCTCCCTTCTGCCAAAAGATGGATTGGGTCCAAAGGGCGGATTAAATATCATAGAGGCAACCTTCGGCCCAAATATCAAACTTGTACAGATTCTTTAGGGGCATATGAATGCTATCAAAGATCTACTACATATATGGTTGTTACAGTGAAAAAAAAGAAGTTGTTGTTGTTACATTCGACAGTGATTATGAGGATGATGAGTATGTGCCATTTGCAAAAATGAAAAGATGGAAGAGTAATAAGCCTTCAGGCTTTGGGGATTCCAAAACATATGATGCCTCACTTGAAGATAGACTTCTTGCTAAGATAGAGAAGAGTCAAAAAAAAAAAAAAAAAAAACAGATAGCTAATGTGAATAAAATGAAAAATAGAACAATGAACAATGTGGAAAAGGTTAAACATGAAATCCTGAAGATACATCAGAAAGAACAGAAACAACAAAATGAATTAGCACCAACTAGAGTGAATGTTCGTATTGGAAGCCTACCTATAAAGATGAATATTGTTAGAGATTTGCAAGTGGCATTTAAAGGATGCCCACGCCTACTTCATATAAACCTTGTTGTGTCTGAAAATAAGAAAACAAGGGATCCTGTTTGCAACGGTTTGGCATTTTTTTTTTAAAGCAAGGATTCAGCAAATAGATTGCAATGAAATATAATGGACAAAATATCATCTTAGCAAGATTGAGAGAAATATAACTTGTAGTCTCAGTAGTTCAAGCCCTAGTTCTAATAGGAGGAGCAAAAAAAATCTTGTCATGATCTTGAAATGAAGGAAAGAAAAGTTGCAGAATTGATTACTTCTTCTACTCGAAAGCATAGAATTGTTCATGTTCCTACCAGCCTTGTTTCTCTCATTTGTCAAAATATTGGAAGCAACACTACCATAGTTGTAAATGCCAATACAGAGTTGGGTGATGACATTTGTCAGGCTCTGAGATTATCATTTTCCACCATCGATGACCCATGCATTGAACAAAAGAAAGCATGTCCATCTATTATGGAGACAATTTTTTGCCCGTTTTTCATATGTCAAAGGATGCTAGCAGTGGAACTACATCAACATGTACAACTGATCAAGGTGAAATTATGGTCCATAAAAGTCAGCTGCTAAAGAAAAGAAATGAGAATAGGGATTCACGTGAAGAACATAAAAGGAGTGTAATAGATACTTCTCCAAATTCAAGTGACATACGAAAGGAAACTTTGACTAGACTTTCTACTAATGTGGTAGAAGTAGTGCAAGGGTCTGAGACAAATTCGAGTAATCTTCCTGATGTTGATCTTGATGGTTCACAAACAGCGTTTGATGTGGCTCAAAATGGCATTGAGTGGCCTCTTAATGATCAAAATGCATCAGATTTTCATAAGCATGGTTTAGAATTAGTCCAGGAAGGTTTGTTAAGTTTAGATGGGGCATCCTTGTTTCTAGCAATGCAACAAACTAAATTGTTGAAGTGCAATGATGAGGCCAGCCAAGAATCTAGAGTTGTTGATCAAGATGATGAAATCAATGATTTTGATCCATATTTGTTCATAAAGAATTTAATAGACCTCTCCGAAGTGGTTTCATATTATCGGCCCATGTTTCTACTGAAACGAACATGGAGATGCCCACCTATCACACTTGTCTTAGATTTGGATGAGATTTGAGTGAATATTGTGAATTATGGATCACAGTGTCTTCTTGTTTTCTTCGGTGCATCAATTCCTCATAGAATTTCTTCCCGCATATTGAAAACTATTTCAGCAAGGAAGTTGTTCAGTTGCAAGCAATAGGAAGTACAGAAAACAAGGTCATTCACGTGCCTGAAGAAGGAAGAATTTTTGGATCTTGTCCTTATTAGAGTATATATACCATATTTTTGATAAGTTTGCAACCAGTCTCACACTCTTCTCTGAAGATAAGAAGAAAATTTTTATCAATGTAATATTAAGCATAAAAGGCATTGATACAAAAAGTAATGAGGATGCATGTAAGAATGCCTTGAGAACTTTTCTTCAAAAACTGGAGAAGGAAAAAGGTAAATATTTCTCCAATACAGAGATTTGAATTGATGTAAAAATATTTGAATTGTGGATATCTGGGGATTCAGTTCATCTAATGGCTTGGTAACCAAGGCTATGGGAATAGAGTATGAGAGGGATGAACGTTCATTTTGCATATTGAAGAGGTGACAGTGTGGATGAATTGTTACAAGAATATCTTTACAAAACCTTTCTCTTCTACCTAAAAATTGCAGAATCCATAGTGGACTTTGGTTATACCACAACTACCTTCCATTTGTATTGAAGAGCCATCTACTATCGTAAAGGCTAAAAAAAAGAATGCCTCGTAGAGATTAATTATTAAGGAGGTTTATTACACAAAACCACCTTTACTTGGCTGTCATTCTAGGCCATTTCGAGGTTAAAATTCCAATATTTTTGGTGTCATTATCAAACACGAAGAGGGGGCATAGCTAAGTATCAAACATTGCAATTTTTTGACATTTAAGATTGACCCACAACCATCCTGCCTACCATCATCGGTGCTGTAAATACCGCTTCTGAAATCCCTCTGAGGAGCAAGATACCTATCCCGATCATTCGCATATAGCTTGCCCCACGAACATACCATCATGTGGTATTGTAGATGAAATCGGTGGCAGAGTCTGAGTGGTTTAAGGAGACAGACTTGAAGAAGATCTTTGCAAAACAATTTCCTATAGATGAAATCAGTGGCAAAGTCTGAGTGGTTTAAGGAGACAGACTTGAAATTTGTTGGCAGATTAGACTCAACACACATCATAAGGAACCTAATGATTTGGATTGATGTCTCAAGGCTCTGCTATTCAAATGAAATCTCAGGCTCTAAGTAGCTACAAAAATAGTTTCTATTGCTTTTCATGGCAATAAGGAGGGTATCTTCTATTTTTTTCAATTTAAAAACAATTTTTTATATGAATATATTTTAGGGTTATAAGTCCTTATGAGGGTTACAAGCTCTTTATAACGGAATTTGGGGTTTAGTGGGCTTTGTATCCAGAATTTGAACCTTAGCTCTGATACCATGTGTAAGGCCCCATCCTAGGGTCTTCTAACAAATCTATATTCTCTGGGAATTAAATGTAATAAGAGACAATAATTTACTTTCTTACAAGACATTTAAACAATGATAATTTTCCATTTATAGTCTAATCCCTACAACTTTAATAGTGAACATTTCATTTCAATAACTCGCATGGGTAATCTATGCATAGAGGAATACTTGTACCGATGGCCCGTTGGAGATGCCCTTGAGCTGTTGCTCCTGCTGAAATGTTCCTCTTGACTAGCACAACTAGATTTACCTCCTAGCCCACGAGGAAATAATTTCTAACCTAGGAAACCTCCATAGGTTCCCTAGCCCTTCGAGCCCAACTCCAATCAGATGTAGTCTGTGTGTCCAAGACCAAGATAAACAATATTTCCCTCCTCTCAAATAACCCAAGAAACCTCCACAAGTTCCCTAGGTCTCCAAAATCCTAGCCAACCTAAAATTACATCCAACCCCCCACAAAGACCAAAGCAAGAACCAACCTCCCCTTTTCTCCCTTCCTCCTTCCCCTTCTATGCCCTTCCTCTCTTCTCCACCTCAACCACCTCTCATTAATGTCATTAATTTCTCCTCCATCTTTGCAGATGACTTTTCTTCCCCCAAGTAAATCTGAGAGTACATTTGGAAATGTAATTTGAATATAAAATTGAGTAATTAATGGGAGAGGACCATGTCTTCTCCCAAAAAAATGTGAGAGTACATTTGGGAATGTGAGGTGTATATATATATAATATATATGATTTAATTAGTTTTGGAGAGGACCATGGTCTTCCCAAGTAAAAATGTGAGAGTTCATTGGCGGAATTGTCAGGATTTTAAATATATATTGATAATTAGTTGGAGAGGACCATGTCTTCTCCCAAGTAAATGCGAGAGTACATTGGGGAATGTAAAATGAATATATAAAAAATTTGGAATAATGGAAGGAGACCATATCCTACCCAAAATTCAATCTAAGAAGACAAGTTGGGAATTTGAATAATAGCAATAATGAATTTTATATTAGTAAATAAATTTATAGTTTCCCAAATGAAGGTATTCACCAATATTTCTCAATATTTTCAAGTAATGTAAACATTAATAAAATTTTCACGATAAGATTAAGTGGGGCATTACATGATTGGTTCACAACACTCAAACTAGGATGATCATTTCCAGGTCCCTTCCTCGACTAGTTCTCCATTTCTCCCCGTTCTGATTTGTCATTTTCATTCAAACCCCCATATTCTCCAAATATCCTCATCTTTATTTTTAAGGTTTCCATGAAGGGACTTACGTTGCAGTTGATATCTGCGACTTGTTGTTCCAACCACATAAACCTCACCTTGGCAGGATCATAAGGTTCGTTTACATATTCATCGGCCATCCTTAAGGTTTTACGATATTTGGCCCCGCCGATCTAGATCCATGCAATCTCCATAAAATAACCAAAGAAACTTTCTAGGATAAAAACTGATACATAAACTGCCATGGATATTCCACTGGATAGTTTGTCACAACATATATGATAATATTATATTAAAAAATTGAGATTCTACTTTATTATAGTTTTATTAAACTTTAAGATCTATAGATTTAATTGTAACTAGTGAATGCATATGAATGGAAATTATGCAGAAAAATAGAGAATGACAAAATAAGCTCACACACACACATAAGATACAAGATATGCTCTCTGGAAAACCCTTTCAGAAGAAAACCTAGTTGGAAGGTGAGACTACTTCGCTTTCTTTGTTTTTCTAGAAAATAAGGCTGCAAGTACAAAGAAGTAATGTTTGTGGCCCATGGGATGCTACAATGCATAGATCCTCTCTGTATGCACTACCTCCCATCTCTTGTAGATATATTTTCTCAGCTATGGAATAAAATTCTCTCGAAAGAATGGAATGCCTCTTCCTCCTAGTGGCTCGGTTATAACACCACCAGATAGCCTACTAATTCTATTAATTTTGACTACATCAACTCTTAACTAGAGTTACAATATAGACTCTTCTAGAGTATTTTACATCATAATCATTTGGCTAGCCCCTTTTCCATGAATAATGGGGGCTGATGCGACATCCTCCCGAATTATAGGTGTGAAAATAGGAAGGTCAACTTCTGAGTGGCATAAATTTTGCATACAGACTCTGATTAACATGCTTCTTACGTTGTTGGAAAGATATATGTGTGTAGAACAACATAAAATGAAGTGATGCTGAAGCAAAAAAAAATTACCTCGAAAAAAAGTCGTTTGATGCCTCAAGATGCTCCTGAAAGGTTTCAGACCTTGTTTCACCAAACTGGATCCTGCCAGTAAAAACGGTCTCGTGAGCTTATTCCTCCATTTTTTCCACTCTGAATGCATCAAGATGAAAGATAAACAATATAATGATCCAATACGGATCAATTATTAATGAGGATAGTTGAGGAGACTTCGGGGGTGGATGTATGGAAACTTGATAAATAAAGAGGAGGAAATGATGTTGGGGGGAAAAGGGACATTGATAAGTTGGCGTTTCTTAAGATATTGGACAATTCTGGGAAGAAATATTTTATTGTGACAATATTCTTGGAGCATATTGCACTTCATTGTTCTTAGAGATGTGGGAATATTGGGCCATGAATGAAGTCTCTTGAGGTAGATTCCTATTTTTTTTATAGGTGGTGAAAGGATACTTAGAGGAATCTTCCTACTAATTGAATTACATTATAATTGATCAAATTCAACTAAGTTGTTTTACATAGTATTTTATTTATTTCTATTTAAATGTTTAAATCTTAAAGTATAGATTTGATGCTACTAGTTTCCTACAAATTCATCTTGAGGAAAACAATATTATTGCGCTAAGAGGTGCTCTACAACCCCTATATGAGGGAGTAGTTGTGACATAATATAACATTAAAAAATTTAAAAATTATATGTCAGCTAGTGAATGAAAATAAAGAATAATATTGAATATGTGTAATCAATTAAACTTTTTAACCAAAAACCACATATATACAAAATATTATCTATCACAAAAGGAAATTAAGCACATATAAAATTCAAGATAATTAAAGAGTATAAGGTTCGTTTAGCGAATGAATATTAGTGTCAGATATGTTTGTTATTAAGAAATTAAACTATATAATTTATAACCTAGTAATGAAATAAGAATATTTGCTTGTAAATTCTACAACCTCTCTCCACATTGGGACAACCAAATCACCTACCTAAAACTTACCCCTCATTCCTCATTTTTCTTTTCCTTGATCCCTCAGTTCGTGTTACACAAAAAATATTAGATTAGATTTTGTGTGCAATGCAAAAATTGGTGTAAATGCTGCATGAAATTGTAATACTTGCAAAACTAAAATGCTTCCTCAAAAAATTATGTTGGTGTGGGGTAAAATTTTTCAAAGTAAAAAATAATAAGTATTTTAGATATATAAATTAAATAAATTGATATCACAAATTAAAAAAAAATGTATAAAGTTAAATTTTCTCAAAGTAAAAAAAAAAAAAAAAAAAGTATTTTTGTTGTATAAGCCAACAGAGATCCATCTTTTACTCTCGATCTACCAAGCATCTAGAGGTATCAAATATTTTAAAATGCAAACCTTTTTTTGAGTGCAAAACTTTTTTTTTTGAAATCTTGATAGGACTGCATCTTTATCATGTCCAATAAATCACCGCAATCAAGGTGGAGAGTTGAACTGGTGACTTCACATCAAATGAGTCTCTTAATAGAGCACCCAATCACTGTCTATCCAAGACCCTATGGACTTTTGAGTGCGAAATTTAAATAAAGGTTTGCAACTCAAAAGATTTGATCCCTCTCTGCTCTTAATAGATCTAGAGTTAAAATATATCTATACTAATTTAAATTCCCAGAAATTACCATTTAAAAATATATAAAAGTCACAATTATGTTATATGTTATTTCACTTAAAGAGTAGCAAAATTATATTGATGACAAAATTCTTAATGTATGTGTATTTAAATTAACATTCATCTCATAAAGAGATTTTTTGTTTTATTATAGTGATTAATTTTTTTATTTTATTTTTTAGTG
>APFE031758736.1:2916-23766 GCA_000404065.3 Pinus taeda | reverse complement strand
ACATACCTGATCAAGTATCACTTTCTCCAGGACAAGTGTTGGAACAAAGGTCAAATTGGGAGTATGTTCCTTCTAAGGAACAAGTTGCTGATATTCTCACCAAACCACTGCCTAGGGAAACTTTTGAATATCTCAGACAGAAGCTGGGAGTAGTTGATGTATCATCTTGCTATTAAATATTGTCATTTTTCAGAGAAAAATGGGTGTATGCGAGTTGCATTAGAAGGATTCGCGTACATACGCCGGTTGATGTGGAGAAAGTTGTGTATAAGGAGGCTTGATGGATATTAGACGTAACAAGGTCTGTTTGAAAATTGTCTGATATGGGTTTGACAGAGACCAACCAGCACGGGTTCATGGGGAGCAGATAATCTTCTAATAATGTATTGCTGGAATTATCTTAGAAACTTTTGGTTCTAGTTCACAGCTGTTGTTGGTTTCAGGAGGAACAAACGCAGAGGGAGAACAAAAGGAAATCTTGGTTGCTGATCTGAATGGTGATTGTCAGTTGCTGCTACTATCAGTTGTTGGTGTCTTTCATAAGACTTGTTTTAAATATTTCGTATATCTTTTTATTATATGGCGTCAACGTCATGTAACGACCTATTGCCTGGAATGAAGATGTAATGTATTTGGTCATCATATGTAAATTTCTGATGTATTCCCACTTGGTTGGATGAATGTATGTATTGAGTCTTTTGGTGATAGGAAGGTCTTTTATGATGCATAAGTCTTGGTTCTTCTTGAAGAACATCTTTTTGCAAGAGATCGCTACAGTCAGGGGGCATGGTCAGCAAGCAGAAAAAAAGATTTTAAGTAGTACTCAGGGGAGCACAACCCTTTGCCTTGATGATAAGGGGAAGATATCGGGATCTGGTGTTGCCATCAAGTCCAAAGGGAGATTGTTGGCATTATGGCACAGGTTGGAAAGCATATGGCGCAGGTGTTGTCCTTGATGGAAACTCTCTTTGGAACAGATCTCAGTTCAGGCCACTCACAGAAAGAAGAAAAAGACATATACGCAGGTTCATCTAGACGAAGACGCGTATACACGCGGGTTATACATTACAAAAGCACGTATATGTTGGGGATCATACTTTTGGTCCACGGTAGTTAGTTCTTGGGATTTGAACCTATGTTTTGGACCATGACATCTCGTCAGATGTGTTGATCCCTAGTTTTGGGTTCATGGTATTTAAATGTTATGGTTTTGGACCATGGTATTGTGGAAGGCCTAAGACTATAAAAGAGGAAGGAGATCTTGTGGCAAAGGTGAATTGGAATTATCATTGAATATCTGATAAAGTGCTAGAGCTGGTACATTGGTAATTGGGTTATGATGCAAATTTAGATCTGAATGAAGGAGGAACCTTAGCGCAAAAAGAAGGATAAGTTCTATTAATGGGTCATAATCTTTAAGCTTGATTGATAGTATATTTGTATGATTTTGATCTGCTAGATGTGGCACTTGCCTGATCTATAAGTCTGATAATCTGGGTTAATTAGTGATTGAATATCTGAAGGAGTGCATTATCCTTTATAGATCTGTACGCAGGTTCAGTGAAGCGAAGGCACGTATACACGCAGGTTCAGTGAAGTGAAGAAGCGTATACGCATGTTGTTCCATATGTAGAAGTGTATGCATGCAGGTTTCAGGCTGTTAAAGTAGCATATATATTTTGAGTTGTGATCTTGCTGCTTCTGTTTATTATTGCAGTGTTCTGGGTTCAGATTTTGGTGTGTGGTTTCTGGTACTATGTCTTAGGTACAGCTGTCAGAGAAGTATCTACTTGATTCAGATCTAATTGGTGAAAAGGAGATTGGTTGATTCTTGATGATTGATTGATGTTCATGGATCCAGTCTGAAAATTGATGAAATGTGGTCCCTGGAAGAAAGAGAAGGTTTTAGCCTTATGTAGGCCAGCACCTACGTACTAGTATCTTGGCTAGTGCAAGAGCTAAGGGGGTTGTAGCTCCCTTCCAGAAGGAGCTAGAAAACAAGAGAGGGTTGTAGCTCTCTGCAGGTTGCAGCCTACGTACTGGTAAAGGACTGCACCAGTACATTGTAAAAGAAGTTTCTAATTTAAAAGAAGATAGAGACGAATTGCAGCAGGTGGTTTTCACCCACATTTGGGTTTCCACCTTATATCTTGTGTTCTTGTGTGTGATTGTCTTTCTGCTCTACTTTACTGTCTCTGCTTACTAGTTATTTGATTCTGCATCACAGATTAACATTCATCATCAGAAAGATTAAGCAAATTAAAAGTTTGTTTTGTATACGCAAGTTTCCTTCTAGATAGATGCGTATATACACGGGTTTCACTAACTGAAGTAGCGTATATCATCTGTTTTGAAAAAGAATATTTGACTTGATAATACTGATTCACCCCCCCCCCCCCCTCTCAGTATTATTTCCAACAATACTCTCTCTGATAGTTCTTGATTCCACTTGGAGATAGATGATATCTTACTCATCCCTGGTTGAAATTTGAGAGGCAAGTGTCAGAGGGGAAGTTTCTGGAATATTCTATGATCTTCCACCTCACAAACTGTCTCTGCCATTTGTCCATTCTCGCCCATCACACCCTACAGAGGGGCCATCTAGTATGCATCACACCCTTTACACTGGGAAGGTGATATGCATCGCACCTCCTGCACTGGGCATTCAGTATGGTCCAATTTTGACCATTTCTGAGCAGTTTTCTGTGGAGAACTTCTGGAAGATGATCTAATCAGCTGACCTTGTTCCTTTAGGTAGTGAAGCAACACTTTTAGGGACTTAGGAGCCCTTAGTTTATGGACATTTATGATTGGGGTTGTGGTGCCCAAAAATGTCTATAACACATGATGATTTGAATGAAGAGTTATATATGGAACAACCAAAAGGTTTTGCACAAGGTCATAGTAGAAGATTAGTTTGCAAGCTCAGGAAATCATTGTATGGTCTGAGGTAGTCTCCCAGACAATGGTACAAGAAGTTTGACTCTTTTATGGTGATCCAAAACTTTATTAGAAGTGAGTATGATCATTGTGTATACTTTAAAAGTTTCAATGGCATATTCACTATCTTAGCTTTGTATGTTGACGATATGCTTATTGCAAGCAAAAGCATGGAAGAGATCAATAGGTTAAAGGCTCAGATCTCTAGGACATTTGATATGAAGGATGTTAGAGCAGCAAGACATATCTTGGGCAAGGAGATACACATAGACAGGAAAAATGGTAAGCTTTGGTTATCACAATAGAAGTATGGGGAGAAAGTACTTAAAAAGTTCTGTATGAATAATGTGAAACCTGTTAACGTTCCATTACCTTCCCATTTTAAGCTTTCTTTGGTTTTGAGTCCTAGATTTGATGCAGAAAAGCAGTATGTGTCTCATGTACCATATGCAAATGTTGTAGGCAACTTAATGTATGCAATGGTATCTACAAGACCTGACATTTCACATGCAGTTGGAGTTGTCAGCAGGTCCATGGCAAATCCAGGTGAAGAACATTGGCGAGCAGTGAAATGGGTGCTTTGATATTTAAGAGGCACAAGTGACCATTGCATCATCTTTAATGGTAGTGAAGGACCAGTCTACAGATATGTAGATGCTAATTATGTAGGTGATTTGGACAAAAGAAGATCTACTATAGGTTATGTCTTTACTCTTGCAGGTGGAGCAATTAGTTGGATGTCAAAGCTTCAAGAAACAGTTGCATTGTCCACTACCAAAGCAGAATATATAGCTGCTTCAGATGCCAGTAAAGAAGCAATCTGGTTAAAGGGTCTACTTGATGAGATGGAAAGGACGCAGGAGAAAGTGAATGTACTTTGTGATAATCAAAGTGCTATTCACTTGGCTACAAATCCTGCTTATCACCAATAGAACGAAGCACATTGATGTAAGGTATCATTTTCTGAGACATGTGATCGATGGCAGAAAAGTAGCTCTTCAAAAGGTCCATACATGGGAGAATTGTGCAGACATATTCACAAAGCCAGTTACAGTAGAGAAGCTGCAATGGTGTTTAGCTTCTCTTGGCTTGTAGAAGAGATGATGAATGGGCATGGGCAAGGGATTAGGTAAATTGTTGTCAAGGTGGAGTTTGTTGGAAATTGACAACTAATTATGTAAATTTGGGTAAAATGTATTAGTTTTTAACAAGTTAGTTTTATACCGAAACATCAGTTATGTAACTAAGGAGGTTCATATAAAACTGATGAATGCCCAAGCTATTGTAAGGAGAATCATTTTCATTGATTGAATAGAAATTCCAATCCCTTGCCCTATGGATGTTTCCTTGACACTCTATCAGGGTTTTACTACATAAATCCCGAGTTATTACTTGTGTGGTTATATTCAGTTTTCATTCAGTTTGTTTTTCCTTTTTTATTTATTAACTCCTACATGGTTGGGTATAGTTGGGTGTATATAAAGGTTGGAATAAATTTATAGTCCAATCAACCCATAATTGGGCTCTCTTAGCGACTACTTTGTGTCCGAATTGGTATTGTGCTGCTCTAGAAACATAACCGACACCTTTGACCACAGGTGATGTTGCATGCATTAAGATACTGGCTAATGGGGGTGGAGTGAAAATAGTTATAGATCAACAGAAGTATTATGCTTGGTGTTTCCAGTGTCTAGTAGTTTTGCATAACCAATCTAATGACATTCTTCCAACATTGCATATTACTCATATTTCAATGTCATTTGAAGTTATGGAAAGTTGTGTACATCACATCGATGAAAAACATGGGGTCACAAGCACCAATGACTATACCTCACCATATTCAGTTAGCCACCAAAGATGATAAATAAGTAGTTGAAGGTTGTAATTATGGCTTGTGTGGAAGCTTAGCGTTGGCACAAGAAATAAGGGTGCATATACTCAAATGGGTATTGTGCAGGAAGATGGGGCTGCACAGTGGAAGAATAGATGTGTCGAGGAGTTACAATCACTTAACATGGTTATATTCCTAGCCTATCCAAGGAGGAGTGTGAAAACCAAGTTGTTGAATCCATAAGAGGTCGACGAAGTGGAGTTGAATTGGTGTTAAGCTACATAGACAAATCAATTGATATTCCTGAAGCTACTGTGATTATACAAATATTGTCTCATGCTAGTTCCTAGTGTTAAGAAGCACAACATTTGGGGTGCATATTGCAAGCAAAGGGTAAGCATCGAGATAGGGTGGTTGGTGGGAACGAAGAATATAATTCTTTCTTTTACTCCTTAGTATCTATTGATGCACAGGAAATGTACTATTCTAAAAAGAGACAACAATTTATGATTGCTCAAGTTTACAGTTTTGAGGTCATTACAAGTTTACCACCTCTAGACATAGGAGAAGAGAGGTATTTATCTGCAGAAATGAAGTTTGCAATTTTCTATACCGTTGTTTCCAAATGATAATATTTTTTACCTCACTTATGGATGTGGGCTCATTTTTGTATATTTCTCAAATCCAAGAAAATTATCATTCATTGTATGGCTTATGCAACTAGAATATGTATATATACCACAAAGGTGTGAGGAAGAGTATGATGTGAATGTGAATTTCTTAATGAAAATAGATGTGTGAAGAAAAAAATAGCATATGATTAATGGAACAAATTCAAGCTAAGTTACATTAGAGGTAAGAAGCTGTAATCAAACGGGAGAGGGCCATAGCAAATGCTTCAACTCATTAATGGTTGTACGACCATGGGAGAAGAGAATTCTCGATCAAGATATGAAGGGTGGTTCAAAAGGCATTGAAAATTCCTCTAATGTGAAAACATCTGGTTATGAACCTCAATATAAATTGGGTGTAAAAGAGGTTGCTTTGCGTGTTGTTAAAGGGGTTTTTCTAGTTTGAAATGTGTGCTTGGACAAAGAATACACACATATGTTTGTGAGTCAAAGATACATCTACATGTTGGATCAAAGATACCAATATTATTCATTATGATAATTTTAGTTGTAGAGTTCAATGGTTGTAGTAGATATTGGGTTTTGAAAGTAATATTTCTACTATAATTTTATCATGACAATATTGTTTTGTAAGGATGACATGGAAAAGACATTTGCATGCCAATATACATGAGTTTTTCCTTGGATCAGAATATTCTTGATTTGTAAATGACTGATATTGAGGTTGCTAGAGATAAATGTATTACTCAGGAAATTTTCATATTACTGAGTTTACCTTTTTATTGTTAGAGTTCAAGTGTGTCAAGAAATGTTTTATGGCTAGTCTAATGTATTGTTGAGCAAAAACGTGTTGATGGGGAGCTTAAATATCTTTGACACAACTATGAACTTTCATTATATCCATGTATTCCACCTATGAATCCATGTAATATTGTGTTGGTCATTCTCATATTCAACCATAAATGGGATTATGAAGTGATTGGTGTAGTCTCTTTGGATTAGATGAAATATGTAAAAAGATAGTCACATAGAGTCATTGAGTCCATGGTGTCAACATCTAGCGATAGGATGTGTCATGTGTCAATTCAAGGGGTTTTGAATTTTTCACGTATTTGTACTTCATTCATCAAAATATGGATAGTCGTTTGTATATTGCAAGAAGGAATTCTTTTGAGGATGATGATGGTTGATGGTGAGCAGTTGCTACTGTTTTGGATGAGAGTGAGGTTGATGCAGTTAGTGTCGTTGATTGAGTTTATTGCTATTGGAAATACTGAGAGGGGGGAGGGGGAAAGGTTGAATTAATATTCCTTTCAATTAGTATTATTATTAATCTTTTAGAGCATTAGTTTATATTCAATTATTATTAGTGTTTGTACAATGATAGGAGTAAACAAAAGCAACACAAATGCACACAGTATTTAAGGTGGAAACCCCCTCTGGGACAAAAATCACCTGAATTCTTTTTTAATAATTCTTTAATCTTCAACTCCAATTGAAAAGAAATCTCCAACTTCCTAGAATCTAGAGAAGCATTCTTCTCCAGCTCCCACTAGATGGACTCCAATGCTCGAGATTATTCAATAGTCAACTGAACAGATGCCCCAACACCCAATGAGCTACAACTCACCATAGCACCACCATACCACCCTAAAGCTTTCACAGGCTTGAACCTGTTGGTGAATTCATGCACCAGCCTAGCACCACCCTACCACCCTATAGAAGAATAAAATAAGAATGGACTCTTGTACCAGGGAAAATGGTCCACTTTACAATGATATAGAATGATGTAGAAGAAGAAGACACACTAGACCATAACACTAATTATGACACTGCCTTTTCAACTCTTGGCAGATAGACACTTGTACAACTTTTACAATGATACTTTTAGAATGACTGTATGCAGTGCTTCCCACTTCAAGACTTCATGTGGTGAATTTCTTATTGTTGTTCTACACCTTGATTGCTGCTTTTTTCATGCTACCCTTTCTCACTCTTTAGAACATTAGACTAGGCATTGAGTCTTCTCTTGATGAATATATAATACTTGCAAAAAGTCTTCAAGGAAATAGCCATGACATGATAATATAAAACTTACCTCATTGTGCAGAGCATATGTCAATGCAAATATATATATATATTATATATATTAATATATATATATATAATATAATATATATATTAATATATATATAAATAATATAATCAATAAATCGATATATATATAATATATATATATATATAAAATATATATATATATATAATAAATATATATATATCTAATATAATATAATATATATATATATATATATATATATAATATATATAATATATATATATAATATATATATATATAATATATTATATATATATATATAGAATACAAAGAACCTAATGCAATTAAGAGATGAACATGCATATACAAAAGATACTTACCTAGAACTTAGCTCTGCTGCATCATTTTGCTACACCTTGCTCCTTGCTTCCCTAGAAAGTCTCATCCTTTGCACCCCTTGACAACACTTGATTTAGTTTTTTTCTTGCCTTCTAGGAGCACGGTATTGAATCTGATGCATCTTTGTGATTTCAGATCCCAAATATGTGATATTTGGTCCTATAGTAGCCCTCTGGGTCTAACCCGATTTGGATTCTTCAAGGCAAAGTGATGCTCAATATCTCACAGTGACCGAATTATGCACTAGTTCAGTAGAGTGAACTTGTACGACATGCCACATGTCAAAATTTCCTCCTTTGGATTTGAAATTGATACAAAGAAAGCTAAAGTCCATGCACTATCTACCACTTTTTATAGAATTCCAATCCACTTCTCAGAGAGAGAGTTATGATTATTTTCCCAACATCACGTCCTTGAGATGAAATTCGGGGGCCTACAAAAACCCTAATTTCCACAAATCATATCTTTGAAAATATAGTGAACCAAGATCTGAAATTCGGTCACAACATTAATCAGGATTGCAGATCAAATGGGTTTTAATTTTAGCATCTAATACATCGTAGAAATAAATTTATAGCAAAAATTCCACGATCCCAACTTTTGGAGGATATATGAGATTTCCTTTTGTAGAGTTGAGAGGGGCTTCTATAGAGAATGTTGGAGGGATTTTAGGAGCTTAAGAATTATTAATTATTGACTATTCAATGAAAAAAATCAGTAATAAATGTCGTGCCACAACCCCATGGGGTTTTAGTCCACTAATTGGGGTTACTAACGTCAATCTTGAAAAACTTACAAACCGTGAGGAATTACGAGGATAGTTATATACCTCTAGAAAGATATTTTTGAGTACGGTATTCCTATAATGGTTATGAGATGATAAACCATGAATGATGATGCCCAATGTGACATGGAAGTTTAGGGTCATCCTTGGTGCTTCTTGGGTTGACATCAATGACAACCTTAAATCATCTTTAGGTCAGCAATCTCCCCCTTTGGCATTGATGGCAACACAAGTACTCCCCCTGCGATCAGGGCACCTGTTCCTACTACCTTCTCTCCCCCTTTGACATTAATGGCAAAGGGTAACTCCCCCTAACACACAACCATCCTACATACCTATACACACTTCTGCTTCCCCCTTATTTTCTGAAAAAAGAAAAATTTAATGAGAACTTGGGAGAATCCCAAGCTTCTGGCGAAGATATTCAAATTTTTCATGAGGTATAGGTTTAGTGAAGATATCAATGATTTTTTCTTTTGTACCAACATATTCAAGTTTGATATTCTTTTCAGCAACTTGTTCTCTAACAAAATGATATTTGATCGTAATGTGTTTTGTTTTTGAATGCATGACATGATTCTTGGAGATGTTGATGGCACTGGTGTTATCACAAAAGATGGGAATAGGCTCACTGAATTGTACTTGAAGATATTACAAAGTTTGTTTGATCCAAAGGACTTGAGTACAACAAGTTGCCACTACAATGTATGATTCTTCCACTGTAGATAATGAGATTGAGGTTTGCTTTTTGCTCAACCATGATACAAGACAACCACCTAGATAGAATGTTGCTCCACTAGTACTCTTATCATCATAAATGCTTCCTACCCAATCTACATTTGTAAAGGCTTGAGTAATGAGATTGTTTCCCTTGGGATACCACAAGCCATATTCTGTTGTTCCATTTAGATACCAAATAATTCTTTTGATGGTAATAATATGTGATTCTTTTGGTGCTACTTCGAATCTTTCTACTTGTCCAGCTATTTGCATAACATCTAGTTAGGAGGTTGTTACATTAAGAAGACATAGATTTGTACAACCTCTAATCCACATCCTTAGATGAATCGTCTATGCTCCATTTGCAACCTGTTAACATCAGAGTAAGGACGGGTTTTCAATCTTCCATTTTGAATTTCTTAAGCATTTCCTTGATGTACTTGGCTTGACATATAATTTTTTTTTTCTCTTGCTAAGATATTTGAAGCCATAAGAAGAATGTCAACTCACCAAGTAAGGACATATCAGACTCACTTTGCATCTTTGTAGCGAAATTCTTACTTAGACGATCGTCATCGCTACCAAAGATTACATCATCCACATATACCTCAACAATTGTTAAATTATCTTTATCTATTTGTACATAAATAGTGATATCATCAGTACCTTTCGTGAACCCTTGTTGACATAGATATCCATCAAGAATAACATACCATGCTCTGGGAGCCTGCTTGAGACCATACAGAGCCTTCTTTAACCTGCAAATATAGTCTTCTTTTTCTAATAGTAGATAAACTTCAGGTTGTTCAATGTAAACTTCTTATTCTAATTCACCATTTAGAAATGCTGACTTAACATCCATTTGGTAGACTTTTATTTTTATTGAACATGCATAGGTGAGAAACATCCGAATGGCTTCCATTCTAGAAACTGGTGCAAATGTTTCGTCAAAATTGATTCCTTCAACATGCGCATATCATTTGCAGACTAATCTTGCCTTACTCCTGGTAACCTCTAATCCTTCAACTGTTTTGCTACCCCTGAAACTTTAATGAAACTACCATCTTATTCAAACTACCTTCTTGTCAATCGTAGACTTGTGCCATATGCTGCTACATAGACTCCTCCTGTACAAACTTTAAGGAGTCAACAAGCTAGATTGTTCAAAATAGTGAGTCACCTAATGAGCCATCTTGACTTGAGTCATTATTTGAAGCAACCGCTAATTCCTCATGACCTTTTTCTTTTAAAAATCCTGAAATCATAACTACTGAAACCTTGTTATTTGCTTTGTCTTCCTGTACTTGTTTCCTTTTCTAGACCTTCTTATTCCTGCAATCTCAAGCCATGTGCCCATAGTTATGAAACTTAAAGCATTCAATGTTGTCCATAGGCGATTCCATCTGATATCTGAAACCATGAGTGCTATGGCCATAGTTATGGCATTTGAAACATTCAATATTTGGCCCATCTAACACGTATTCTCTTCTAACAAAATCATCGTGGAACATGTATCGTGATCCTGCAAACTTGCTTTTAGGGTTTTTTATATAATTATTGTAAGTGTCAAAAACTTTACAATCCCTAGCCATATGTCCATAGTTAGCACATAAAAATCAATAACCATTAAATAAATGAACATACTTGGAAGATTTTTCATTCTTCTTTGGAGGTCGGATTGTAGTTTGTTGTGGTCCTTTTTTCTTGATTACTTTGGTCTTGTTCTTTGGAGTTGAAAAATTCTTCTTTTGCTTTTCACTTTGAATAACTTCCTTCTTAAAATCATCCCACGAAGCTGTGGAACTTGTACCTTCATCAATTGGAGCTTTAACATCTTTAATTTCCTTCATTTTTGCTTCTTCTTTTGTCTTGTCTTGTAAGTGTTGTTTTTGTGATCCCTTGAGTTTGTTGATCTCATCACAAGTTGCATCAAGTTCTTCTATCTTTTGAGAAAGATCTTCTTGAAACCATATTTTCAATATATTCCTTCTTTTTTCTACCTCCTCAACCTATAGCTTGAGAAGAGTGGTCTTCTCTACTTTTTTGTTGAGAACATGTATCTATTCCTTCTGCTTCTCATTTTCAATCCTGAGCTTGCATATTCCTATTGAAGATGTTTCCAATTCCTTTTTCCTTTTGTCAACAACGGATATGTATCTTTGATCAGATTCCTTCCTTTCAATTTTTGCTTCCTGCATTTGTTGTGTGATCCTGCTAATATCTCCAAATGTTGTGTCGAGTCTTGTTGTTTCCATTGGACTTCTTTCTTGAGGTCTCATGTCACTGTATTATTGATTTCTTCCAACACCCTTGAGTTGTTGGCATATTTTTGGAAAGTGTTTCCCTTCTTCACTTCCTCACACAGCGAGACTACTTTGGCTTTTAATGCTTCCCTTTCTTGGTTTCTTTCTTCCAACTTATTTTGAAGTGACTCTTCAATACATTTGTGTTCTTCAACTTCAATTTTGAGACCTTGAACTTGTTCTTCAAGAGTATTGGAATGGATCTTCTTAGCCTTGAGCTCTTTTATAAGCTTCATTGCCTCCTTAGAAAATTCTTCTATGGTCAACCCTTCTTCTTCGTTATTTGATACCTCTTGTTTATTGTGCTTGTCCATAAAAAATACTCTCTCATTGGCTTCTTCTTAACTTTCACTATCTTCATTAGATGATGAGCTATCTTTGACATTTGAGCCACCTGCATATATATTCTCAAGCTTGTCCAATACATTTTTGGCGGTTTTACAACCCAACACCTTATGATAAGTAGATTCAATAAGACCACTGATAATAATATTCCTTTTCTTTTCCATCATTTACCAAATTCTTCTTACCTTGTTCATTCGCGGTTGGTGTAAAGCCATTTTGAATAGTGTCCCATACTTCATAACCTTGCGTCAAGAGATAGACCTCCATTCTTCCTTTCGAGAGTGCATAATTATTTTCATTGAACAGAGGTACACCATTCTTGGTATGCTCCATAATCTCCTTCCAGTTGTTAAACTATTATTGAAGGAACCAAGCTCTTATACCAATTGTTGGAAATATTGAGAGTGGGGGGGGGGGGGGGGGGGGGGGTGGTTGTGAATCAATATTCCTTTCAATTAGTATTATTATTGGTCTTTCAGAGAATTAGTTAATCTTCAATTATTATCAATGTTTGTACAATGATAGTAGTAAACAAAAGGAACACAAATGCACACAATTTTTAAAGTGGAAACCTCCTCTGGGACAAAAACCACCTAAACAATTTTCTGATAATTCTTGAATCTTCAATTACAATTGAAAATAAAGCTTCAACTTTCTAGAATCTAGAAAATATTTCTTCTCCATCTCCCACTGGATGGACGATCCAACACCCAAGATTCTTCAATAGTCAACTGAACGGATGCCCCAACACCTAATGAGCTACAACTCACCATAGCACCACCCTACCACCATAAAGTTTTCATAGCTTGAACTTGTTGGTGACTTCATGCACCCAACTAGCACCACCCTACCAACCTATAGAAGAACAAAAGAAGAATGGACTCCCATACCTAGGAAAATGGTCCACTTTACAAAGATATAGAATGATGTAGAAGAAGAAGACACACTAGACCATAACCCCAACTATGAAACAACCACCTAATGATGATCCTAGACCTCCTGAAACTACCTCTTGAACTCTTGGTAGATATACACTTGTACAACTTTTACAATGATGCTTTTACAATGATACTTGGTGGGCTAGTTGCAAGTGTTAAGGATAATCGTTCAAAACTAGAAATGATTTCTTCAAGTTCCGGTGGAACTTCTTCTTAGGTTTTCTTTAGGGTATTAGTCATCAACCTCCAAATTTAGCTATTCTACTAAAATAACAAAACTATCTAGTTTACTCTATGGTATGGCAAAACTTCAAAATTACCACGAAACCAAAAGGAATTAAAAACCCTAGTTCATAACCTTATCACGTCTGCCACTCCACAAACCTTTAGCGCATTAAATCTCCACCGTCAATCTTATTCCTTTATCTGACAGTTATGGTACAATATCACGTGGAATCATGCTTGACCGATATCAAGTCGAGAGCGTGTGAGAAAATTAATTTTCTCTTGCTATGTGTCAGCCGTTAAGGCTAATCACATGAATTTGCAAAATACCTCTTACCACTTTGAGACTACACGAGATACTACTAATGCCTACGAAGACCGCTCTTCTATTATTATTAACGTCTATGCTTGTTGGCATGTGATGACCATTAGATCTATTGGATCTGTCTAATTAGACAATTCAGATCTTTTCTTAGGTTTCTCGCGAATTTGTTAGGTTTCCTCGCCAGACTTAGCACCTCCGCCAAATTTAGTCTATCTCTAAATTATTTAAATATATAGTGAGTGAAGATTTAGATGTGACAACACAATATTATACAAAACTCAACAAAACTTAGAAATATTTCATAGGAAATTAAGACCTCTGGGATTTGACCACTCATGCATAGTATTCACAGAGATACAGAGAAATTCCAAATTTTACATTCCAATCCTCCTCAGCCAAAATCCGTTAAAATCTTGTTTTACTAATTCAAAACTTACATAAATACCTGCTCATACAACAATCAGATCCTAAATCAATCGATCTAAACTGTCTAATCCTAGATAATATCTAATCTACATGATATTCTCCTCAAGAATCTCAACTAAGCCTAAATACTTGAATTAATTACAAGATAATTCAAATCCCTGAATTCTAGCTCAAATCTTATCTAGAAAGCTTTTTAAAGTGACAGCTAAAGGATCCCGCTCCTTTTCTTTTAATTTTTTTTTGTATTTTTGGAATAAAATTCGAAGTATTTTCTCTTCAAGCCTCATGCTCTTGCATCAGACTCTTGAGGAAAAAATTCTTCATGGGCTCCTGTCAATGAGCTCTTCTACAGAACTGTAACTTCTGTAGCATGGCATCTGCCATCCACGTACCATCAGCAATTGGTTGATCCTTCCACTTGATCAAATACTGAAAATACTCCTGACCTCTTGTCTTTCTAAACAATCTCTTATCTAAAATCTTTTTTCGCTGCAATGCCTTCGCTGTAGGTAACTGTTTTACCCAATCATTCTCTTGTTATTATTTATCTTCTGTTGTATCATATGCATTTCTATTTTCATACCTATACAAATCAGCAACATTGAAAATTGGAGATATTCCGTTGTCAGGGGGTAATTCAATTTCATATGCATTTGTAGAAAATTTCCTCAAGATTCTACATGGTCCAATTTTCTTAAATTTTAACTTGTTATACTCCATTTTTGGAAATATTTCCTTCCTTAGGTGTGCTAAAACCAAATCTCGAACCACAAAATTAACTTCTCTCTTCTCTAAATTTGCTCTACTCTTGTACTTTATGTTGTTATCCTGTAACTGTTGTTTTACTTGTTCATGTATTGCTTGAATCTCTGAAGCAAAATCTTCTCATTTAGCACTTCTCATTTCATCTTTTCCAAAGTCTCTCAATTCAGACACTCCTCTTAGGTGGAATCCATAAACTATATGGAATGGACTCTGCCTTGTACTCCTATTAGGAGAATCATTATAAGCATAGTAAGCCTATGACAAAATTTGATCCCATTTTTTTGGATGTTCACCTGCAAGACTTCTCAGAAGATTACCCAAGCTTTTGTTTACAACTTTAGTCTGTCCATCAATCTGACGATGATAAGCTGAAATGAAACTCATTTTAGTACCAAGTTTCTACCATAATGTCCTCTAGAAATGACCAACAAATTTGGTGTCTCTATCTGAAACAATTTTCTTAGGTAACCCATGCAACCTCACAATCTCCTTAAAAAATAGATTAGCAACGTGAGTAGCCTCATTGGTTTTATAACATGGAATAAAATGTGCCATTTTAAAAAATATATCAACCACAACATAAATTGAATCATTTCCTCTTTGAGGTTTTGGTAAACCCAAAACAAAATCCATAATTACCATATCCCAAGGTCTATCTGGAATAGGTAATGGAACATACAAACCTATGTTTTGGCTCCTCCCCTTTGTATACTGACAGCTTTTACAACTTTTTACATACTTTTCCACTTCATATTTCATCTACAAACCATAATAATTTTGTGATAATTTGTTCTAATTCTTAGCATGGTTGAGGGACATTTGTTTATATGGTTGTAGCCATAGGAATACCCAATCACCTACATCAAAACTTCTTTCATTACGATGTTGATTTGCCTGTTGTTTCATTCTATTTTGTGCCAAGGCGAGGTTATCCTTTAAGAGTTGGAGAACTTGTCTGATGCTCAATGTAATCTTCCACTGCTTGAACCATAGAATTTTCTCTTAAATATGATGTGATGTGTTATAGACATTTTTGGGCACTGCAACCCCAATCATAAATGTCCATAAAATGAGGGCTCCTAAGTCCCTAAAAGTGTTGCTTCACTACCTAAAGGAACAAGGTCAGCTGATTACATCATCTCCCAGAAGTTCTCCACTAAAGACCTGCTCAGAAATGGTCAAAACTAGACCATACTGAATACCCAGTGCAGAGGGTGCGATGCATATCACCTTCTAGTGTAAAGGGTGCAATGCATACTGAATGGCCCCTCTGTAGGGTGCAATGGGCGAGAATGGACAAATGGCAGGGACAATTTTGTGAGGTGGAAGATCATGGAATCTTCCAGAAACTTCCCCTCTGACACTTGCCTCTCTGTTTTCGACTAGGGATGAGTAAGAGATCATTAGTCTCCAAGTGGAATCAAGAACTATCAGAGAGAGGACACTAATCAAGACCCCAGAAGATTACTCACTCCCCTACAATCATCTATATATGGATCCCTCATCACATAGATCCAGGGGCTGGAATCTTGTATCTTGTAGAGAAGTGTTGTTGGTTTTCTGGTGTAACTTCATAGTGTTGGGTGATCTAAGCTTTACTTGAGGTGAAGAAGGGCTTTCTTGCTGGAGGTTGATGTTGGGTTAGAACAATTGGTTGTAATTCTCCTGCTTTTCTTGATATTAATAAAGCTATTCAAGTTTTCCTCCATATTATTGTATGTTTGAATGTATATGAATTATATGGTTAATACATATCTGGTCCTGTGTTATTTATGAATATAGATCTCTGTTCTTCGATAGTAGTATGCTGCTTTGATTCCATAGGTGCTCTTTGAAGCTAGGCAAATGAAGAAGAAGTGGCAAAGATATATCAGGAAGGAGAGGAATCAAGCAAGGAAACCAAGTGCAAGACTAAGGTTGGTGTCCTTTTTTCCACTCTTATCTATTTTCATAAAGGAAAGCGAAAGTAGACTTTACTTGTTTGTTTCTAAGATAGCTACTAGTCTTAGTGGGAATAGAAACTTCGAGTGGACACTATTCCCAATAACAAAATGGCAACTCCGCTGGGGAGCGAATAGATTGTTTGTTAGTCTATCTTTGTTTGTTTTATAAACTTACAGACGGAGCCTGAAGTCAAGCCAGCTAGCCTTCGAACTGCATTTGTTATACAAATGCAAAGTAGATCAATGCTGCTTTAGTCTATCTCCGGGTTTTGTTTATGAATTAAACAATCAATCTACAAACGTTCTAATTGCCCTAAGTGGTGCCTCTAGTAACCTCCTTAGATCAACCCCTGTGATTTACATTTACTGAACATCAGTTACTCGACCTAAATCCCTGAACTGAATTGAAAATTGTGAGAAAGAATTGGTTAAAAGTCTCGCACTGGTACCATCGCACCCTCCCTTCAAGGAAGTCTGTATGCATCACACTTCTCGTGTGCAGTAGGTGCACTGCATACTGATTTCCCTGTGTGACAGGTGCAATGGTTAGGGGAGGTTAACTTTACCTTCAGACTTTGGTTTTTCCTTCACTATTTTCAGTTCTATTCAGGAGTTTTTCTATCTGTGGTTAGTATATCTCTGTGAAAACCCCCTTATCTTCCATCATTATGCCTCTATTGTGCAAAGAACTGTAAGTGTTTTTATGTATTGTGCGCCATTTTCAATTCTCTTTTGCAAAGAAGTAGCATAGTCGAACTGTCGTTTCTTAATTTGAAAGTGTCGTAAGTGTCGTTTTCAGTTATAGAAGAGAATCCCATTGTTCTTGATATTCAATTATACTGTTACTCTTGTATATGATTTGAATTAGTAGTTTTTAAAGTCTAAAAAAATAGTTTTCATTTCAAAATCGCAAAGTGTCGCCCTTACCTTCACTTCATTTTGAAAAGAAATTTGTTGAGTATTGTCGCTTTGAAAATAATTCAGATTTGCACTTAGCTTTCTTATTGTCATTTATACATTAAGAAGGCTGAAAACAAATACATGCATGTGCATTTGCATTTAGACTGCTTGGTTTGATTTAGGACAGTGCATTTAGTGTGTGCTATGTGCTCTTTGTTGAAAGACTCTCAATTTTCTTTCCTTAAGTAGCTAGGATTTTTATTGCCAAAAGAAGATTAAATAGTTGTTTATCATCTTTAGACGCTATTTTAGGAATTATATACACATCACGCGGTGAACCTGAAAGGCAAATTTTTAAACAAGATCAACTATAAAATAAATTTAATGAATCTAAAAATTCTTTGGAACCTAATGCATAACATCTAGAAGTCTAGGCTAGACACGTATTTCGGCGTCATAAAACCTGGTAACTATTGTTTTCATTGTTGGTTGGGTGATTCCTCCACTCTGATACGGCAAGTGCCAGTACGGACTTGTGCTCCCACGTACCATTGAGTATATATTGGGATACCACAATAGGCTATATCCTTTATCCTTAGGAAGTCGTGTTTGTCGCCCTATCGATCGCAATGCAATGAACACAGCATTTAGGAAGATTGACTGTCGTACCATAAAAAGTATTCTGCAGTTTTGTGATTGGTTTGGTAATCCCCTCTGCCTAGATTTCCAGAGAAGTCTATTTTGCTCCTTTTCAGATTCCTTAAAAGAAAAGGTCCATCTGAGCACTTGTCACTTCAGGCCCATAAAAAATCGAAGGCGACTAGAGTCATCTTTTGTTTTTTCTCAACTCTTTAAAATTGAAAAAACAAGTTGCGTCAAAGCTTCTAAAATTTATTTTAATCGGAATAACATCACAAGTTCAGAAAAATGGAGTCTACCAACCAAGGATTTCCCCTTGGAGGAAATCCTAGTCCTTTCTCCTCTTGGGGAGATGTTGGTGCACCCCATATGGCCACATTGTCATTTCCAGGGTTGACGATTGGTTTGCCCGTATGGCTCTTCTCTACCTCTGTCATTCAGAATACCGTAATTCCTGAACAGTCAAGTCAAAAACTAGATGATACTAGAGTTGCCCCCCAACCTTCTACTTCATCTATTTCTCCCTCTCCTGCTTCCTCTTCGCTTGATAAAGATGGTAAAGCTAAGGATCAATGAACTGAGAAGAAGAAGAAGCAGAAAGAGAAAAAAGAAAAGAAGAAGAAAGAACCAAAAGCGAAAGGGGGCGACCATGCGTCGTCTAGCGAAAATCCTCACACTGTACCATCTAAAGCTAAATCTCCTTGTGTCATTTGCAATGGAGACCACTATCACTGAGATTGTCCCTGCATCCCTCGGATCTTAAGGGACTGGTCTTGTCATTTGCACAATCCGATGTCGTCAACCTCTGATGAACATGTTGAAAGCACACCATCAACCAGTGAAAGTGAAGTATGTGGATAGAAAAGGAATCGCAAATTTCCTTGTAAATTGTGTGAAAGAAATCATGCCGTCCACTGTTGTCCCTTCCTTGACGAAGCTAAAAGAGTTTTGGATGACCGTCCTGCTTCACCGCTATGGCTCCCTCCTGGATATAAGAAACTCTTGCCAAGTCCACCACTGGTCTAAAATCCGGTTGGCACGCCATTGTGGTTAGCTGAAATGTCTATCATTGAAAATGAACCCTCTGAATCCATACCAGACGAAAGTCAAAAGGTCAAGGCGGTAGTTGACTCGGTCTTGCCTTTAGAATGTTCATCTTCGAATGATACCGTCACTGAAGAGAAAGAGAACGATAATGTTCAAATTCTTTTTGTAAACACAGACTTTGATGAACTTGGGGGTAGTCTACCCATTCCTTTACTGCAGGAAGGAAGTTCATTAGAGTCATATCTGGCCATATATTCGGTCCCACCTCCAAGCAACCTAGTCGTTTTCGTCGACTAGAATCTACTAGGCAGACCCCATTTACTAGCTAGTGTACCATTCTAAATCATTGTACAAGCTTACAGAATGGTCATGGCTGGTACCATCATAGATGAAGGGGCCTCTGTGAGTATCCTTTCCTCAACTACTTGGAAAGTGCTTGGTTCGCCATCGCTTTTGCCTGAAATGAGAAATCTGATAGGCTTTGACAAAGGAACCAGTCGACCCTTAGGTATCCTTCCCAATGTACCCATTACTTTGAGAAGGAAAACCATTCACATGAATGTGATGGTAGTCCAAGGACCCCTGGATTATAATCTACTCCTTGGGAGTGACTATATTTATTGCATGGGAGTCGTCGTCTCCTCACTCTTTAGAGTAATGTATTTTCCACACGAAGGCAGAATGGTCAAGCTCATAGACCAACTGTCATTCCCCTGTTCACACATAGCAAATAGTCAAATGCCATCCCTAAATGGTCTTTTCACACAAGGAATGTCTCACCGATCTCCAGTCCATCCACCTGATGAGCGCGAGTGATTCAGGAGGATATGATGGAAACCCAGGGGGCATGCACCCTGGTCTGTTTCGGCAGGAAAACCTTGGGTATAGAGTAAGTTTCCACGAAGGATATATGATTAGTTTGACACACCCGTCCGTATAGGAAAATGGGATTAAACTGGAATAAGATGCCTTCATCAAAGTTATGTGAGTGGAGGCAACTGCGCCACTCACCTTTGTCTATTTCAGTAGACATCACCAAGGAAGCATTTTTTTTGCAACGCAAATGGGGAGATTTCATGGTAACCTGGGAATTTTTTGCTATACCTGGGGGCATCCAAACCTTTCTACAAGCAAGCGAAGAGCGATCATTTATTTTTTAAATTTGTAGGTCCCCTAACCCTTTAAACTCGTAAGGCTAGTCATTTCCTAGCTTGCATAAAGAAAGGATCTGGGCCAAAGCTTCAAAAGGTGCAAGCCCCATAAAAAATGGCATCTTAGATGAGACATCCTTATTATATGACTAGTGAGCAGTGTTACCATAGTGTTCAAGCTCATTTAAAAATAAACCCGCCACGAGTAGTTTAAACGCGGAATTCAAGCTCGTTAAAAAATAAACATAAGAAATGAGAAAATGTTTCCCCCAGAGTTTAAGCTCATTAAAAAATGAACCAATTTTCTGGTAAATAACCATTGTGAATGCATTATCATCAGCTTTTGAGCCTTGGTCCTGTTCTCATCATCACCTCCACTCTGTTTTTTAGCCGATCATTCACCTCCATTTGATTGTTTACCCTTTCGAGGAACATCTGTGAAGAGTGATTCTATTAGCCATCCTTGTGACACTACCGTGAT
>APFE031758735.1:40466-53669 GCA_000404065.3 Pinus taeda | reverse complement strand
CCATATTGTTATTACTGTGCCCCATAGAATCCCTCTATTGTTATTTTTGTGGCTTTATATTATTATTGTTAGGTCGGCTGGGCTATATTGTGACTCCTTAGACTCCTATATATAGAAAGGAGGTTTTGTTATTTAAATCATCCAAGAATTGTTCATTTGTGTAATGTAAAGGAGGTTGCCCCCTCGAAGAGGCTGAATTCTAAGGTGTTGATCTCTCCTTTCTATCTTTTTGTGAGTTGGTTTCATAACATGGAACCCATTTCTTCATTGCTATGGCTACTTGCATTCTGCATGCTCGACCTCGGACTGTTGTTGATGTTTACACGTTCAAACAAAGCTCATGCATGTTTCATAAGCTATACTTTGTTGTCCCTCGTTCTGTAGTATGTGTTTCAAAGGGATCAGTTGCTATAGGAATCCTGTAGGATTTCCTGTAGCTGCTTCTCCTTCTGAGATTTAAGCTAAAATGAGTAGGGCTACAATTATTGACGAGGGTCTCTACTGGCAAGGAATCTTAGATGGAGGGTAGCAGGTATGGTGAGTGAAAAGAAAAATTGTTGTTTTGATTTGTCACTAAAATTTGTTTGCAGCATAAAAAATAGGATTTTTGTGTGACTGTGCAGGGACATGAAAACGAGTGGAATGGAGGTGTATAGAGATGGAAAAGGATGAAATATGGTGAGGGATGGAGGCAAGGAGGTTTATAGAACTTCTAGACAGATCTCAAACCCTCAAATCCTCTTCTCAGACCGATTTTGGCTTGTCTGTAGTTTCTACAGGATCCTCCTGTAGAAGATACAGAGCTTCCTGTAGGATGTGGCATTTCGGACCAAATGAGACCAGATCTTGGGGAAAGGTAACGATGATGGAGGAATGGATTGTGAGGGATGCATGCATCCTAGTCATGTCCTCTGCCTTTGACTTGCGCGATTCTCCCAAAACCTGTAATGACCTTCCTGCAACCTGCAATTTATTCAATAGAAATTAGATTTATTTTTCTTTTTCTTTTTCTTTTTTCTTTTTTGTCTAAGACAGCTGGGGCACCTCCAGGAGGTTTTCACCCTCACTGTCTGCCCTGGGTGCTTCCAAGAGGTTTTCACCCAAGGATCTTTTATTCTTTTTTCTTTTTTTCTGTGTTTTTTCTATTTTTTCTATATATATATTTTTGTGTGTGTTTTTTTCTTCATGATGTAGGTAGAGTGGAGACAGGGACCCGCTCCATTACCAATACTGATTTTCCAAGAGTCTCAATGAACTCCTACTTAGAAAGGGGCTTCTTGTAGATTTTCAATCTATGCCCATTGACGAGCATGGGGATGGCTTCTTCATCAATGGTCCGAATAAGGACTGAACCATTGCCATTGCATGTTTCCACTATATATGGTCCCAGCCATCTTGTCCTCAGCTTGCCCTTGAAATCTTTGTACCTTGAATCATATAACAATGCCCAATCTCCTGGCTGAAATTGCTTTTCTTTGAGGTGTTGGTCATGCCATATCTTTCTTTGAAGCTGGATTACCTCTGAGTGGAGAACGGTCTGCATTCTTTGTTCATCTAATCCATTCAGTTGAAGAAATCTTTCCTGTTGTGCATGGTTGAGATCTAGGTCCAGCTGAGCTGCCAACCTCAATGTGTTATATTCAAATTCTATGGACAGTGAAGCCTTCTTCCCATAGACCAGCTCATAGGGTGTGAAACTTCTTGTAGTTTTCCAAGTAGTGTTGTAGGCCCAGGTGGCCTCAACCAAGCGATCTACCCAATCTTTTCTGCTGTTGCTCACTACCTTAGTCAAAATCCCTTCCAAAGCTCTGTTAGTAACTTCCACCTGTCTATTTGCTTGCGAATGATAAGGGGTGGAAGTTCTGTGCTTAATCTTGTGATGAGTGAGCAGGTCTTCAATCAGGTTAGAGGTAAACTGACTTCCTTGATCTGTGACTAATTCTCTTGGGTAGCCAAACTTGTAGAAGATATTTTCCCTTAAAAACTCAGCTACCTTTTCTTCTGTTGCTACTTTGATTGCCTTTGTTTCTACCCACTTTGTCAGGTAATTTGTGCACACAATGATGTAGGACCTCTATTTTGAAGGAGGGTTGATAGGACCCACAAAGTCCATGCCCCACTTCTCAAATGGCTCGAAAGTCACCTGAGGCTGCAAGGGCATCTCATCCTTTGGAGTAGGTTTCCCCATCCTTTGACATCTGTCACATTGGTTGATGTATCTCCTGACATCTTGATGAAGAGTGGGCCAATAGTAACCTACTCGTAGAATTTTGAAGGCGGTTCTATTTGCTGCAAAGTGGTCTCCACAAGGCCCATAATGACAGGTTAGGAGGATGTCAAAAACTTCCTCCTCCCTGATACATCGCCTCAAAATCTGATCTGGGCCAATCTTAAAAAGTTTGCCCCTAATCCAAGTGAATGGGGCACTTTTCCTCATGATCTTGCTCTTCTATTTTGAGGATAGGTATGCAGAAACTGTGCTGAAACCAAATAATTTGCTATATCAGAAAACCATGGAGAGAGTACTGAAATAGCAAACCGGTGTTCATCTGGCATCTGATCATTCGCCATCCCTTCTTCACTTGCAGGCAAATATAGTATAGACAGAAAATCAACAACAACATTTTCCTTACCTGGCTTATCAACAATGATCAAATCAAATTGTTGCAATAAAAGTAACCATCTAATGATACGAGCGTTTACATCAGGTTTGTTCATCAAATACCTAATTGCAGCATGATCAATATGCAAAAAGGTTTGATAGCCAGTGATGTAGTGTCTGAACTTGTTTAGGGAATGGACTACAGCCAGGAGCTCTTTCTTGGTTACAGTATAGTTTAACTCTGCCTTGGACAGGTTTTTAGTAATAAAATATATGGCATACAGTAGCTTCTCCTCAACTTTTCCTAAGGCTACTCCTATGGCTTTGTTCGAGGCATCTGTGTGAATGTGGAAAGGTAAGGCCCAGTTTGGACCTCTCAAGATTGGGGCAGTTATCAACTTACCTTTCAAAGCATCCAAAGCCTCTTGACAGTTGTCAATCCATATGAACTCAGCATCTTTTCCCAAAAGACCAAACAATGGAGAGGCTAGCTTACTGAAATCTTTAATGAATCTTCTATAATATCCTACTAAGCCTAGAAAACTCTAAACATCTCTTACCTTTTGAGGAGGTGGGACCCTTTGGATGATAGCAATCTTGTTGGGATCCACTTGTAAACCTTGCTGAGAAATTGTATGACCTGGCATGGTCCCTTCAGTCATTAGGAATTCACATTTATCAGGACTGAGGGATAGGTTCATCTCAATGCACTTGGCTAAAACTTTCCTCAAGTTAGTCAGAGCTTCTCGGAAGTTAGAACCATAAGGGGTAAAGTCATCCATATAGATTTCCACTGAATCATGAACCAGCTCAGCGAATATACTCAATACTACTCTCTGGAAAGCGGCACGAGCGTTGCATAACCCAAAGGGAAGGACCTGGTAGGCAAAGGTACCCCATGGACAAGTGAAAGTGGTCTTATCTTGGTCTTCTGGGCTGATTTGGATCTTATGGTACCTGCTAAACCCATTTAGGAAGGAAAAGAACTTCTTCCCTACCAGGCCATCTAACACTTGATCTATGAAAGGCAAAGGGAAATGGTCCTTCTTGGTGGCTTTTTTAAGTTCTCGATAATCTACATAGATTCTCCACTTCCCGTTTTTCTTGGGCACAAGCACCAAAGGAGAAACCCACTCGCTGTCAGAGATGGGGTAGATGGATCCTGCATCCAGCAACTTTTGCAGTTCTTCTTTGACAATGTCCTTAAAGGCTGGATTCATCCTCCTTTGAGGCTACCTGACTGGTTTACAATCCTCTTTAATGTAGATGTGATGGGTACAGACTGAAGGATGGACTCCTTTCATCTCTTTATAGCTCCAAGCAAAAGCATCCAAATGGTTTTTCAATAAGCTACACAACTCTTTCTTCTAAGAGGTGGATAGGGATGAGTTGATCTTCAAGGTTCTTTCAGGGCTAACTTCCACATTCTTAACTCGGAGAAATGTCGGATCAGCCACACAAAGATCAGCTAGAGCACTGGCTTGGGTTTCTTCCACCAACTCTTCTAGTGGCAGCACACTAGGGGGTGGATTTTGAATCAAATTCTCATTAAGATCATCCTCGGTTTGAGGACCTCCCTTGGTGGCTTCCACTGTGCACAATGGTGTAGAGTAGACTTCACCTTCATCTTCCTCCTCCAACCAAAGAGGTAAGTCATGTTCTAGCAGAGGTTGAGCAGGAGGATGTAGGAATAACTATTTGGACATATGCCCATTCTTGATGGTCATGCTCCCAGGTCGACAACCGATATAAGCATCTGCAGTAGCTAACCAAGACCTTCCCAAGATGAGGGGATTTCCAATGAGTTTTGCCTTTGGGTGAAGGACCAAGAAGTCAGCAGGGTACTCCTAGGAATCAATGGAGACCATGACATCTTCCACAATCCCTTCAGGAGTCACAGTGGAGCGGTTTGCCAACTACAGTACTGTTGAGGTATTTCTTAGGGAACTCTGAAGCTTGAGTTTGAGCATAGTGTCCCTGGTCATTATGTTAATGGTAGGCCCTAGATCAATCAAAGTGTGGGGGATTATGGTGCCATTTATGTGGACATCGACTACAAGACTCCCAGGGTCCAGATATTTTGGATAGATTATCTGTCCTAGTATCAGGTCAGACAATTGTCCTATGACATTGATAGTTGGGGCATCTCTCTGCGCCTACCTGGGTGCCTGAAACACTTCTCTTTGATCAACTTATTGTAGATTGGTACATCTTTTATGGCCTGGAGAAGTGGTATTTTCACACATAGTTGTTTAAGTTCTCCCAGAAGTTTAGTTTCTTCTGGGTTTGGTTGTGTGGTTCCATTTAGTCTCTCAGGAAAGGGTGGAATGGCTTCGGGTTCACTTTCCTATTTCTCTTCCTCGTCCTCCTTAGGAGGAGGTTGGTTATCTAGGAGGACCTTCCCAGATCGTAGGTTAATCTCCTGAATCTCCACAGCATAGGTAGGGCATGTGGTTTCTCCAATATATACCTATTGGGCCTGTCTGTTATTGGGGTTCGGGTTTAGTTGAGCAGGTATCTGGGGTTGTCTTGGAGGAGCAGGAGGTAATGGTTGTGGTTGAGCAGGTGGTGGAGGCAAAAGAGCGGGAGGAGAGTTGTATTGGGGCCTCCAACCCTGATGAGGTGCATTCCACTGAGGTTGTGGCTGAGTGTGAGAATGAAACAAGTGAGCAGCTAGCATTGAGGAGGATATGACCAAGGAGGGTGTGTGGACCAGGAAGGATAAGCAGGGGGGCCCCAAGAAGGCATGGAAGTGGCTTGATTGGGGTTATAATAAGTCTGGGATGTCCCTTGAATCCCCTGTTGGTAAGGTCTGGGTCCATGTGGTCTCCTTTGGTTCATGAAGTAGAGTGGTTCAGTGGCTCCTTCAATGCCTTGGTACATAGCTTTAAATCCAGGCAACGAAGGGCACTGATTTGTAGGATGGTCTTCTTCACAGACAAAACACACTTCTACAAAATGCAATGGACATTCATTCCTAGGATGCTTTCTGGTGCACCTGGGACAAAAGATGGCCAAAGCCCTCTCAGCTTCCTCTTGCTTCTTTTGGATTCTCAAGGTATCCATTTGCATGGCAATGGTCTATCTCATCTTGCTTTTGAAATCTTCCATTTGATTTGCAAACTTGTTTTTAAGGAATGAACTAGATAAAGGGGTACTGGCTAAGAGTTGACTTCCCCTACCTCTCTTTCTGGCTGCCCTAGAATGGTTTCTAAATACAGTCTTTATGTCATCATAAGGTAGCTAGTAGATGTCTCCCTCGGCCAGCAAATGGAGGGTATCTAGAAGGTCTTCAGGGACTCCTCTGAGCAGAACCAACTTTAGAGATTCGGGTTCAAGTGTACACCTGACCCTTTTATATCTGAGTTGAAATCTCTCTTCATAGTCTTCTAAAGGTTCATCACTTCCCATGGTCATTCGAAAGATTTATTCCTTTGTATCCTTTGACCTACAGTAGTCCCAGTATTTGTTGTTAAAGGCTTGCTGCATTTGAGCCCAAGTTGTGATATTGTTTCCAGGTAGCCCTATGAACCAACGGAGTGCTGCATCCTTGAGGGTAGAAGGAACGAGTTTCAACTTTTGCTCATCTTTTGCATAGTCATAAGTTCGACGAAGGACAACAAACTCAAACAAAAAGGTATCAGGGTCTTCAATAGTCAATCCATGGAAGTGAGGTAAGGCAGAGGGACTGATGTTTTTCATTTTTGTGTCCCCATTGTTCTCTCGGATGGGAAAGGTACCTTCTACTCTCTCCCCATTTCCTCTACCGTTTCTGTGTTCAACCATGGTCTCAAGAGGAATGGTTTCTTGCTCTTCTTCTATTATAGGATCTTCATATATTTCTAGAGGTTAACTTATAGGTTCTTCAGGATCACTGTCACCAAAGAAGAGAGAAGGGTGACTCAGTGATGTGGTGGGGGTGTTGGGTAGGAATTTTCCTGAATTGTCTCTGTTCCTATGAGGCATGAAATGAAATCCCTTTTTTGGGTGATTTTTGTTGTTTTTTTCTGCTTGTACCTGCAAAAACTGAAATAGATTGAATTGCAACTAACTGAAATCTATCTTGTTGAAATGAAAATGCAGAATTTAATGAAAGCAGGAAAGAACTAATCTATTTTGCTAAAATGAAATTGCAGAATTGAAATGAAAGCAAGAAAGGACTAATCTATTTTGCTGAAATGAAATTGCAGAATTGAAATGAAAGCAGGAAATAGCTAATCTACACTTACTGAATTGACATTGCAGAATTTAAAGGAAACAACTATTCTACTTTTGCTGAAATAAACTACTTAGCAGAATGTTAGCAGTAGAAAAAAGAAGAAAAGCAATAATCATAAAATACTCTGACATTTCCCTGGCAACGATGCCAAAAATATGGTGAGCTCTAGTGTTGCAGCAATGATGCTACAACTCCTCGGACTCCCTACTTTACTTTTATCAACCCGATAGTTCGTAACAAACTTGGAAGCGACGATGCTATATGCACAAGTACTAGCTCTTATTGTAGGCTATCACTTGATCAGCTGGCACAAGTTCGCTATGAGCTTAAGCCAACTTCTATGAGTTTTTAGAAGAAGCTTTTAACTGTGATGAATGAAAGCTAACTCAAAAGAGGCTATTCTACTTACAGAAAGAAGATGAAAGCTGCAAGGAAACACAAACCATAGCAAACCCTAATTCTACCGACTAACCCTACTTGTGCAAGAAAAGGGATGTACAACTATTGAAATGGATGCCATGGATTATTGTAGAGGTAAAATACATGTGTTTAAGCTACTTCTAAAAGAAAATATGGAAAAAACATCTTTTTGTATTTTTGAGCAATTTTATGCAAAATTATTATGCATGCGTTTTAACTATTTTTTACTGTGCAGAGGTTTATTGGCGAAAGAAAATGGAGTGGGTGTTTGCAGGGGTTTAGGAAGGTATGGAGAGGACCTAAGGGGTCCCTAGCACCCTTCTGGAGATTTCCACCATGCCAAGATCTCGAAAAACTGCTCACGTTATCTTCTACAGGAGGTTGCAGGGGATCTACAAGAAATTCTATAGGAAATTCTACAAGAACAGGTCGAAAGTGATTTTTGGAGGATTGATGGAGGAAAAATTGTGGGGAAGTGGAAATGAAGGATGGATAAGGATGTTAAGAAGTGTGGGACCTAGTAAATGAAGCTAAGGAGTGATGAACATGGTTGGATTTGTTCAAGGATGTAGAAAGCAATGTTGCACAAAAATATAGAAATTAGGGTTAGTTGGGAAAGTGTGGCGATTGAAGGGAAGAAATCTTGAGTGAGGGGTTGGAACAGGTTGTATTATGGAGGAAGGGTAGGTAGGAATTTATTACAGGTGTTCTGCACATTACTTTCCAAAAATTGATTCAAACAAAGACTAAAAAAATAGAGATCTATCTACGTTGACCTAATCTACTCTTAAAAACCAGAAATATGATGAACAACAGTTTATAAACAGAAAATCATGCAAGAGAGCTATGGAAACTAAGAAAGAATAGATCTAGACATGAAGACACAATTGATATCAACTTTTCCAATTCAAAATCTAACACTCGCAATTGCATTAGAAGGCAAAAACAGTGTTTCTGTGGCAACAAGTGTCTTTGGTCTCAATTCATGATCCCAAGGAGGGAGGAATGAGATCAAGGACTGTTTGGTGGCCTTTTTGTGGGTCTTTTCTGTTACCAAACTGCCAAATCAACTTGAAGCATGAACAACTATCTAAATCATCAAAAACAACCTAAGTAATGAAGCAAGATTCTACCCTAAATAACAGAAATTATTCTAGGAATGCAAGAAAAACACATAAAAGTACACAAAGGAGGTACTGGCACTTGAGTTGGGCCCAACCCCAAGAGTTACAACCTCCTAAGAAAGATCAGAGCTAGTGCAAAGCAAGATTCATCTTCATTGATAAAAAATAATAGCTACATCCCACAAACTGTCTACAAGAAGAAGCTCGAAAATGTGTTGATACAGAGCTACACTAATGTGCGAAAATAGACCAATGAAATGACTAAACTACCAAGGCTTGAAGCCTTCCTATTTATGCATACGAGGACCCCCAACAGTCCTCCTTAACTTTAGGAGCTTGGCTACCCAAAACTGTAGTTAATCAGCCACTTCACTAGACCTACTTGGCTACCCTTGAAATCATCTTTGGTGGGCTGTAGAACTCCGAGCTGATGGTGGAGAACTCGAGGAAGGGGTCATTTAGGGTAGTAGACATCCCTCCTACAAATCCTCAGCCTTGTTTCCTCGTATTTGGCTGCCAATCTACTCATAAATGCCTAATCTTGGTCCAAAAATGTCCAAAAATCTACAATAAGCACGTATTAGACCTTGTGGTAAAGTGACTATTCCCATTCACACAATTAACATAAATATATTCAAAAGAATGCATAAAACTATGGGGAATGGTGGATTAAATGAGAATATTAGGCAAGATGAGCCCATATAGTTACCCATTTGCGGGGCTCATCAAGCACCTCCACTGCAAAACGTAGGATATTATCCCATTCAACCTATCCTTCTGTAGAACCTTGTTATGCAAGTTGGCCCATACCCTCCCACATAGGGTAGCCAGTATCCTCGCGCACTAGGAAATGCATATCCCCCTAGGACCTGGGAAGTAGTTTCCACTTCCCAAAGCACATATGCTAACCAAGGATGGGGGAACCAATAGTTCCCTTTTCCAACACCTCAATAGAATAAACCACCAGCACAAACTAATGTAGGGGTTAATTTTGTGCAACCTTCTCTCCCTCAACAAAACAATAACTTAAACAACTAAACATGGCTAATCCACCGAGCATTGCTATGAAAAAAGGAAAGAACAAGCCAAAGATAAAACCTGAATGGTGGGCAACAATCAACAACCCCCACGAGCACTAGTTGGGGGAAACTCTGACCAAAACCCAAACTAGAGACAGACCAATAATAACCCGCAAAGGAAAAACAAGAACCCTAGTCTACAGACTAATCATGCTTGTTCCATTTTCAAGGAATATGGTCATTACACCCGTCATTTCTCTCAACTCCCTAAGTTGAAGAGGATGAAAGATACTGGGGGCAAGGGGGGAAAAACCAACAAAGTGTAGTAATGAAAAATCCTTTCCCCTATCAAGGAGTGGTAAATAATTTGCAGGAACCCTCCCAACAACACTATTAGAATCCTGCTAGAGGAAGTTCCAAATACCTCAAGTCACGACATTTATATGGCAGGGGAATACATTATGCTGCAGACGCGAAACCAAGATTACGAATCTCTGCCATAAACCAACACTTCCACCTCAACCACTACAACACCTACAACACCTTTGACAATCCATAGACACCCCATAGAACCCATTGCAAATATGGTCAAAGGGCCTTTACAACGAACAAGACATAACTCAAAGGTTTCTCATAGCTACAACATATTCGATGACTTAGCTCAATCTCCTTTAGCTATGTCAGCATTGGAAGTCTTGCAAACATGCACAACCCAAGGGAAAACCTTAGTTTCTACATTAGGATAAATCAATCTTATTAATTCTCAATTAATGGCTTTTGACTTGGATAATGCTACCCCATGTCTTCCATCGATAGTCTCCTTCCAAATTTAGGTTTCAATCTAGAATATTGCCATCCACCACTACATAGTCGATGAGGGAGCATCTGCATGTATTATGTCCAAAACAGTTTGGAAAAAACTTGGATACAACGAGCACCTTTCTTCTCTCGTAGGTGTATACCAATATGTTCCTATACAACTTGCTAGTAAAACGGTGCTCATTGACATAGAAGTCTTGGATGCACAATTGGATTACAATATCCTTCTTGGCCGAAGTTACATGTATGAAATGAAGGTAGTGGCATCTTTTGTATTCAGGATAATGATGTTCCCTCGTAATGTGAACATTGTTACAGTTGACCAACTCACATACTATGAGAAGAAGGTACCCACCATCCTTGATGGTGTGTTACCTTGCTACCTTTCGTAGGATCTTCCCATGAGTTGATCACAACCTACATTGAATTCAGACATGGACAATTTAAACCATCAATACTCCCTGGTACGTACCCTGGAGACCCACCTTTGCTGGAGGCCATTCCTACAACCATAGAAGCATCAGTGTGCATGATGAGTTCATCAAACACCCCTCAAGATCAGGAACTAGTTCCAAACACCATCAATAGTGCAGTTGTTGATTCTACATTCCTACCATATGATATCACCCAAAGACCCTTCTTATATCCTCCACCTAGTTTTGTCTAGCACCAAGTCATGGAAACGCTTACGTTGCCAAATATGGCTCTCACGATATTGGTTTGGTATCTAGCTCCTCAGGCCATGTCGGTAGACTCAAGTATCACCTCGAGAGGCATCATCCTGATAGCCCCTCCTTATGAAACCACCCCAAATTGAGAAATTATTGCATCAACACCAGTTGATGCTAGCAAGAGGGATAAGCAAAAAGGAAAGAAGGAGGAAGTTTCAAACTCATCCTCATCCAAGATACCTCCACCCCGTGCTTTGTGTGAAGTAGTTGAGCACCCTACCAACATGTGCCTTGAGTTAGAAGAGTTAAAAGCTCTTAGGCAGGCGCCAAAAGCGTTGGTGGCCCCACCTCCACTACAGTTAGAGAAAAGGCCACACTAGCATGTAATAAGGCATTGCACACCAACCATGCATGCACTGTATGAGCAGAGTACAAGCATTACACTCATCATTTCCCAGAAATCCCTTAATATCGAGATGCATTAAGTGCACTCACCCAAGCCAATATCGTGGCTCCATCACTTCTTGCCACGCAAGTGGTGGATGATGGATCCAAAACCATCTTTTGTGTTTTTTAGGAAGAAGTTCATGCTCATATTTCCTTAACACCCATGGTCACACAACCTCCCATTATACGAGGAGGCAACTAAAATCAGTGGCACCTCAACATGCCTCCTTGTGCACTTTATGTGATGAACTAGACCATCTTATTAACCAATGTTTCAAGTTACATGCATTTAGGAAATGGTACCCTGCCCCTCAAGTTGTCCCTACTAATAGACCTAGATGCACACCATATTTGCCACCTTTGTACATGCAACCATCATACTCGGTTCTTCCCAACCTTTCCCCAATACCGTGAAACATTGGCTTTTATGCGCCAATTCATCGTTGAGAACTTAGCATCTATCCAAACAGATACACCATCTCAGGTTAACGCCACGATAGTAAGGGATGATGGATCTAGAACCATTTTTTGCATGTTCGAGGAAGAAGCACCACTTGCGGTTCATCCAGGAGCCCAGCGACACATGTGCCCTATGCAACAAACCCAACCATCTAGTCAATCAATACCGGAAATTAAGCAAAATCGGAGACGTCTTTCGCATGTTGGTTCATATTCCTTTTCCTACTCACTCAAATCAAGCTAGAAGCTCATGCGATCATTTTCATATTTGCTCCCAAACACATCATACGCATAACTGTTAATACCTTCCACGTTTCCAAGCAACAAGAGCAACATTGAGGCAAATTGACGTTGAGAGCACACAACATGCTAATACTAAGATCGAAATGCGGTCGGCACCCAGGAGTGCCCCATCTCATGACACCAACTTGACGTCATTGTCTCACACTATGGAAAATGCTGGCACCCATACCATTTATCATCATAACACTAGTCCTCCATACAATGTTTGTACCAGCAATATTAACACTATTCCTCTGTGCATATTAATTTTTTAATATTAATAATATTTTTGAAATAAATAGTGTTACATTTAATTTGTTTTAAAAATGATATGAACAAACCATGGTCAACCATGTTTATTTTAGAGTTTATATACCTTGGATTTATAATATTAATCCCTCGGGGTTTTAGTATGAAAATCAACCATGGTCAACCATGTTTGTTTAGGGTTTATAATATTTATCTTAAGGTTTATATACCCTGGGTTTACAATATTAATTCTTTGGGTTTAATATTATTCCCTTAGTATTAATCCCTTGGGTTTATTAGTGCCTTGGGTTTATAATATCAATCCTTCCCTTGGGTTTATAATATCAATCCCTTAGGTTTATTAATCTAAGGGTTCATATCTAGAGGGTATAATATTATTGATAGGGTTTATAATATTGATTCCATGATTTAATATAAATCTCTGGCGTTTATAATCCATTGAGTTTAGAATATAAATTCCTTGGGTTTATTAATCCTATGGATTTATAAAATTAAGACGTAGTCTAATAGCCTTTTTCAGTTGAATTCACCAAAATCTGGCGATACAATTTCAAGATTTTTATTGTTTAAAATATATTTTTGAATGCACAAATGGATTCAACACCCCCAAAAACCCTTGGGGCACTCCAATTATGCACATTAAACAATTTAAACTAAAGTTGTTAAAAATATTTGTGGGATTTTGATTAAAATTAACTCGAAAAAATGTCGTGAAAAAAGATCATTTCATCTACAAGTTAGATTACGCTTAATATTAATAATCACTTACGTTTATAATATTAATCACAAGAATTTATAATATTAATCTCTTAGGTTCTCACTATTAATCTTTTAGATTTATAATATTAATTTTTTGTGTTTAATATTAGTT